>JADLZN010011653.1:135000-163725 GCA_018155175.1 Sinocyclocheilus anophthalmus | reverse complement strand
CTTCTGAGATGTCACCATTTGCTTCCTGTCCCACTACACACACACACATTGTCTCCGATTCAAATAGACACAACAACACACTTTAGGTTCACTTTAGGTTCCTATGTGACTTTACATTACGGTCTATAAGAAAGCCAAGACCATTGCTAGGGGGCTTTGCTTTGTGAAAAAGTCGATTTTGCATTTACAGTAAAACATACAAAACATATTTAAAGAAACAGTATTTAAAGGGAAAAAACTGACTCATCATCATGTCAAGCGTATAGGATGATTTAAAAAAAATAATATTAATGAAAGAAGTCAGTAAATAGTAATATTGTGAAATATTATTACCAATTAAAATAAGTGTTATCTAATTGAATATATATTAAAATGTAATTTATGTCACATTTCCTCAGAAGTCTTCCACATATGTGGAGTTTCTTATTATATTGAGGTTAAAACAGCTGTACTGCCTAACATTTTTTATACATTTTGTAAGGATTTGTTGATGAATGGAAAACATTTATTTGACATTTTTCTTGTAACTTTATAAATGTCTTTACTGACAATTCTGGTTCTTGAATGCGTTAATGTTGATAAATAATTCTTTCTTTCTTTCTTTCTTTTTTAAAAATAAAATAAAATAAATCTTAATGACCCCAAACCTTTAAATGGTAGTGTATATCAAATATACACTACATTAATGTGCAAGGATGATAGAATTTTATTTATTTATTGTGAAAAAATTTAGTAGAACAACCCCTCAAAAAATAAAGACAGAAAGCAAGAATATTGAACGTAAAATAATGTCTAAAATAAATATATTTAGAGCTACACATTAAAAATGTTTTCGTTCTGTATACGGAACCTCTCAAATTCTTTCTCGGCAAATCCACAAAGCTGCTCAGCTTTAACCTTCAAACCATTGATTTAGTATGATTAAACGCTTTAGATAAAACAACATTAGATAAATTATATAATTATTCAAGGTCATTGCATCAATTAGTTAATAATTGCAAGACAATGGAACAGCTAGTGCAGAAACAACAGTAAAGCTCAGGAGGTCATCAGGCCTTGGTCGTGTTCTAGCTAATGTCAGGGTGACCGAACGAGATTATGGGGGTTGTGGTAAAGCTAAGCTTACATCAGTTTAGCATTCCCTGTCTGGGGTGGTGGAGGGGGGGCGCTTAAGATAGAGAGCTGATGACCTTTGACTTGCGAAGAGGCCAAATAGTGAGAAGCACAGAGTAATTAAGATAAGATTCACAGTGAGAAACGACTCCAGTAAACAAACTGTCCCGCTATGTCTCAGTGTGAAACACTTCAAATAAACAAACAATCATTTACACTATGAGTTTTAGATTGGCGATTATGACATGAGAAGGTGTAAATGTGATCATATGTTTGGCTGTATGGATTTGATTTGTGTGATAAAGAGGCACGTTTAATTGCAGGATTGTGTGTGTGTTGTTTGTAATGGGTGTTCAATAACCACAGAGATGCTCACCTGTGTCAACGGATCGAGTTAATTATCAGCTTTCAGACGTCTACCAAGGTCTGACCTTCAGCAATAATGGAGAGACAGGCAGAGATAGCGGAAAACACTGGGATTCTGCCGACTGGAACGTAGCAAAATGTGAGACCGAAATTATCTTCCTTAGTTGAGAAAAATGTGGCAAGCTCTATAACAAAAAATAGTAGTTTGATATCTTATGCGACTGTCAGCTGGAATATGAAACCCGCTTTAGAGAGGGTATACATAGGTTAGAACAAAATGGCTTTCAAACAAATGTAACAGTACAATCATAATATTATATTATATATAATGTATATAAAATAAATGCATTTGTTTGTAACTTATTTGTTTTTTTTCTAATATACTACTGTTTGATATATTTATATATTATATTTAAATATATATTCATATATCTGTTGTTGTTGTTATACACCAAAAAAAAACAATTTAATTTTATATGACCTCATCTTATTGACTCTTGCATCCAGTTTCAGTAACTGATTTTTTTCGTGGGCGGAGGTTGAAGTTTGTATATATGAAACTTGCTTTGTTCTTGCAATGTAAATTAAAAGAGAAAAATGATTTTGTCGTGATTTTAAATGAATTGCAGCAGCAAGTCAAGGCCAAGACCCAAAGGTGTCAAACTCTGCTTCTGGAGGTTCACAGTCCTGCAGCGTTCAGCCCCAAATCTTAATTAGACACCTGAACCAGCTAAGCAAGGTCTTCAGGATGATCTGAAATCACAGATAAGCGTGTTGCTGAACTCTGCAGGACTGTGACCAGTGTTGGGGGTAACGCATTACAAGTAACGCGAGTTACGTAATCAGATTACTTTTTTCCAAATAGTAAAGTAATGCATTACTTTTTTAATTTACAAGAGAATATCTGATTACTTTTTCAAAAAAATGTAATGACACGTATTTGTTTTCCCATGTATTGACTGACAGCTCTCCTGTCCCCATATTGGGAGAAATCGGGAGTACAGAGGCGTCGTGTGCACTGTGTGAACATGATGTAGTTCTAGACTAAAGTGCTGATGTGCATTAATTATTCCACTCACAAAAAAAAAAAGATTTTAGTATTCCTCAAATAATTAAAAAGTGAAATGCAAACTAGATATGAGCAAACCGAATAATTCAATATGTTCAATTAACAAAATGTATCTAATCCCCATTTATTAACAATGGTGTCCTTGCTGCTGACCTTTGCTGATCCCAGTTCAACGTACATAATCAGACAAAATGACTTTAGAGAAACTAACAATTGTGCTTCTTTGCGTTTCTTCTCCTGTGTTCTACTGTACAGACGTGAATTTACTTTTCCTTCAGCTGAGGTTTATTCTACACTTTTGGTTGTGTGAAAGGGCTTTTATATTTGCTATAAATAGAACTTCTTATATTAAAAACAATCAAGCCCTGTTCATATTTAAAAAGTAACGCGAAAGTAACTCAAAAATAATACAACGCGTTACGTTCCATAAAAAGTAACTAAGTAACGTAATTAGTTACTTTTTTATGCAATATTGTAATGCATTACTTTTAAAAGTAACTTTCCCCAACACTGACCTTCAGTATCAGAGCTTGACATCTGTGGAGGCTTCGGCCTTAATTAAAATTATACTAATACTAAATTAGAAATAAGTCATTTAAAATACATTTTAATTAAATAAATAAATGCATCTGTAAAATAAACAGAGACAGTAAGCTAATGAAGACAGAGAATGGGAGCTGCTGGTGTTGCAGCACTGTCAAAATAAAAGTCCCGCTTCTGACAAAACAGGAAAACTTATCGGCTGATGCGATAAGTGCCAAAATATCGGTCAGTGTATCGGCCTTAAGTGACGTATCGGTCATGAGCTTTTGGTTCATGTGTGACGTTTGAAATGGAAGGTCAAGTCAAATGCATTGCATTGTGGGGAACAGAACCTTACAAAGTGTGCTCTGTCGTATGCTGCTGCGACTGGGAAATGTAGTCCTGTATGTAAGCCAGATATTCCATGTGGACAGAAAATGCACATACGATGCACAGTATACATACTGTGCTGCAGAAATAGTATGAAAAGCTTTATAGACGGCCATTCCCGTGATTCTCACTTCAACTCTTAATATTGAAAATATAACCATGATATATCATTCCAAGTTATTGTTCAGAAATGCTATCATCATGGTGCATATTACAAATAGCTATAAAAGGCTTAACGTGTTCACAGAATAAAAAGCTGACAGCCAAAGGATAATAATCTCCCACCCACTCAGTTTCCATAGAGCTTTGAGTCTCCTCTGAAATCTGCCAGTGTTCATACGTTAACAATTTTAAAGCTCATACTTTTGTAATCCTTCCTTTTGGTTTGCCTGAATGCAAATGCTAATATTAATGCAATTCATAAATGGCTCACTGATGAAACAGAGGCAGAGTGGATTTGTGCAAGTCGCTCATAAAAACTTTTTACAAAGAACAAATGTCTTAGTAAATCGATATATCGGTTCAACTTTCCTGAATATTTCCTCACCCTCGGGCCATCAGATTTGGAGAAATGTAGCATTGCATCAGTGTCTCTGCAGTGGATGCTCTGCAGTGAATGGGTGCCGTCAGAATAAGAGTCCAAACAGCTGATAAAAACATCACAGTAATCCACAAGTAAGTTCAGACCAAATGACGTTTTCACTGGAGGAAGTGTTATTATGGATTGGACGGTTTGAAGTTAAAACAACATAACAATGGATTTGTTTCTTACAAACACGCAGCTTTTGTCTTCTCCAGGTGTTAACTGATGGACTGGAGTGGTGTGGATTGCTTGTGGATTATTGTGATTTTTTATCAGCTGTTTGGACTCTCATTCTGACGGCACCCCATTCACTGCAGAGCATCCACTGCTGAGACACTGATGCAATGATAAATTAAAAATCTGTTCTAATGAAGAAACAAATGACAATGAAGGGTCACAGTTTACACGGAAATCCATTCTGCTCGTTTCATTAATGAGGCCTATTGTTTTCACTGTAATTCTGGCTGGTTTAGCAAGAACCCCAACGTGCATGTTGATTAATAACTGTGTAATATAGTCTGTTAAATTATTCATTATGTTTTTTAACATGCTGATGGTAACTCAGATTTGGCATTTTTGAGATATGCCGTGTAATACTCCTTCAAATGGGATTTTTTAAGGTTGTGGTTTGAGCGCCGTGTGTATGTGATGTGAAATTCTCAAATTTACGCAGGAGGAAAGAAGTTGAAACAGCATGTGAAGAGAGAGAGAGATGCAGGGAGGGGAAAGAGTGAATGAAATGCAGAGCGACTGCGAGATGATTGAAAGCCGCAAACAAATTCAGTCAGTGAGAGCGAATGATTGAGAAGGGAGGATAAAAGAGATGTTGATTTTGACGGAAGGTAAGAAAAATATCACATCTGCCGAGAAATAAGATTCACAACACGCACTCAGAGAGAAAGAGAGACTCTTTTTGAGGAGAGGACGGTACACACTGCAGATTTAACAATACGGCTGCAAGTGTAGACTGCAGAAAGTAGGGCAGCTCTTACGTAAAGCATCTTCCCGTTAAATATAACCCTCCCCCGTGGTCCTCCGGCTCGACGTTAGTGCAGAGCCAATGACGACATATTTGTGCTCAGCTCACAGGAAACAAACCTTTAAAAGCCACAGATAAATAAGTGATCAGGGATCAGCTCTGCTCACATCATGCAGATTTGCATGTGAAATCTCACAGATCTTCTTGAAAGCCCTCGCCTGCCAAGCCGTTTTAATTCTTTGTGCCAGTGAGGTGTCCGTTAGGCCTGTTTGAAACAGAGGGCTATTTTCTGTTCTGTTTGTAGCCATTTATTTCCATTTAACATGCTGCGTTTACTGTGACTGCGTTTGTTCTGTGTGTTCAGATTCCGTATCTAAATTGAGAAATGCTTCCATGGCTGTAAAAAATGATTGATTTCTTGCTCAGATTTATGGATAAAGTGCCAGCAAATCATTTCGTGATCGTATTTTGGATCCACCCAAATATTCTTTCCAGAACGGTGTTTGCTGGCATCTTCGCAGGATGTGGGCAGGTGATATGTTTGCTGAAAGTTGAGCGCATCCTCCCGTTTCTGGTGATAAGGGGCTGTCACGAGTCTCTGTCGAGTCTTTATGTTCCAGCCGTAATTTGAACGCTTCAGTATTAATGCTGAGCTTCAGTAGCATCTCTGAGGGTTTGATCTCTGAGAGTTCATCTCCAACACAAGCTCTGCATGCAGCGCTTCAGACTCGTCTCATATTGTCTCGTCTCTTTTCTTCTCTTTTTGTCTCTTCTCTTCTTTTCACATTGCTTCTCTCGTTGTTGTGGCTATTTCTTCTCTCATCTCATCTTGTTTCATCTCTACTTTTTACTTAAAGTCTTCCTTGTTTTCTCCATGTCTTGGTTATTTCTTCTGTCCTTATCATCTTTGAGACTAATCTGTCCTTGATTCGTATTGTTTAACTTCTCCTTTCTTCTCTCCTCGTCATCTTGTTTCTCTATCTGTCCTTGCGTCTCGTCCTTTCTTTTCTGTTCACATCTAGCTTCACTTCTCATCTCACTCTCACTTGGCTTGTTTCTCTTTCGCTCCTCATCGTGTTTCCTCTTTTGCTTCGTCTCGTTAGGTCTCTTGACATTTTTGGTTTGTTTCTTTTCTCTCTTCTCGTCTCTTCACATCTTGTCTTGCTTCACATCTTATCCTCTTTTTCCTCATCTCTCTGTTTTTCCACAGTTCTGTTAAAATACATTTTGGCCACGCTCATCATTTTTCAGCTGTACGTGTGAAATTCATTTCAGGGGCAGGAAGCATCTTTAGCTAATGATACAGGGCCTGTGTATTTACAGCTGAAGGTGACATTAAATATTAAGCCATTTTAATTGGTTCCACTTCACAGAACCATGAAACAAGTTGTTTTATGTTCTTTTAGATGCCTGTTATTACTCATGTTTTGTGTTGGTGAGGTGAATTAATTGTGTGTTTAACTGCCCATGGGTGACGCTACGCTAATTGTCGCCTACAGAACAAGAGTTTGCTAATCTGCTGTCGTAAGATCTTAAGCGAGAGTTCCTGTTCATCTCCCTAAATATAATTCTCTCAGCTGCCCAAGTGTTAATCACGCTCCCACCCACTACATTCAATCGGACGCCACATTATGCTTTTGTTTAAGGTCAGCTTAAGCATATCCGACAATATGACGCATTCGCTTAAAAACACAAGCGTTCCGTTGCTCTGTCACGCGCATCATGGCTCATATTTAAGTCTGGATGCTTGGCAGCGAGGATGAGTGTCTCTCTGAGGATTCAATATGCGTGCCGCTCGATGAATCAGCCATTCCTACGCTGGTGACAAAGACCAACTGCTTAATTGTCCAATGGCCCCAACCAGAATTCACCACGGAGCTACAGATCGCTCTCTGTTTTCCTCTTGACAAATGCTTTGTCTTGTTGATGACCTTAAAGCCAGATGGCTGAAAATACTGAAAATATCTATCAGCTGTTGCCTCGAAGGGATGATGTGAGTGGTTTATTATTAACTGGGTCTTCGATGTAATGGCTAGTGATGTAAACTGAAGAATGTGATGAGCTAAAATGGCTATACTTTACATAGAAACATGCAAATCCCTCTATTGTATTGTAAAGTTGATCTAAGATTTGCTTTCCAGACAAAAGAGTGCTAAAAGTTTTTGTTTTTTTTAATGGCCTCTAATCATTTAGTCACTTGACCAAACTGTAAGACATCATGCAGTGCATCAAACTCTTAATATGAATGCAAGGTGGCGGGCAGAGTTGAGAGAAATCTTACATTTAAATGTTTAATTCACTTCTGAAATGTATTGATCAAAAATGTTCAGCCTAATAAAAATGCACAATTTTACCCAAAATCTGTATGTTAGAGCATCAAGCTGTTAGCTCAGCAAAATGCTAACATTAGACAGTGTATTGAAATCAACAATCAAATCAAGTTTCCTAGCAGTTTTAGTGAAAATACCACAAAAAACCACAACCCATAAACTCATAGAAAGGGTCGTGACTCGTGTGGATGCAGAAATTTTAAAGCTATAGCAGAAAACCATATAAACCTTTTTTTTTTCCTCTTAAAGAGGTCCTATGATGCGATTTCATGTTTCCCATTGTCTTTGAAATCTTACAAGCTGTCTGTGCGTATATAAGATCTGTAAGGTCGCAGAGATTAAAGGGTGAGTTCGCCTGTCAATAATTACTCACCCTCATGTCGTTCCAAACCCGTCAGACCTTCGTTCATCTTCGGGACACAAATTAAGATATTTTTGATCAATTCTGAGAGCTCTCTGACCCTCCCATAGACAGCAATGTAATTACCACGATCAAGGTCCAGAGACGTAGCAAGGACATCGGTAAAATAATCTGTGACATCAGGGGTTCAACCGTAATTTTACGAGCTACGAGAATACTTTTTGTGCGCAAAGAAAACAAAAATAACGACTTTATTCAACAATTCGTCTCCTCCGCGTCACCCTAGTGCCATTTTGGAGAATATCCACTGAACGCAAACAGCGTATACTGTTCTGTGTCACGCAGATACGCTTTGATTTGAACGAAAACAAACGTTATCGCAAAAGGATGCTGTAGGCCTCGGGGAAAATTACGGGTTTGAACCACTGGATGTCTCATGGACCCTATCCGCTCTACAGCATGCCTCTTGCTCGCTTTGGACTTGATGTGCTAATTCCAGTGCTGTCTAGGGGCCCCCCCCCCACGGGGACACCGACGAGCTCCTCAGAATACGCCAAAGGATCTGAACGCACGTCTTCGAAGATATTACACCCCCACGGAGGTCTTACGGGTTTAGAACGCCTGCGGGTGAGTACTTATTGACAGAATTTCCATCTTTGGGTGAACTATCAATTTACTAATCGCAAACCAAAGAGGAGTTCTTCAAAATTAAGACTCTCCACGAATTCCTAAAATGCCTCGTTCAAATACGCCCCCACAAATCTTCGTCACTATGTGTTAGGGCTGCACGATAAATCGCATGCGATATTTAATGCGCATCTTGTCAGAAAGCCGGTTCTGTAATCAGCGGTAAATCTCCATCACGTGCTTGCTTTCACATTGAGCAGCATTAACTACACAGAGCCGTTGTTCACGGATGAGCTGCGCAAAAAATTGCGCAGCTCGTCAGTGAACAACGGCTCTGGGTAGTTAATGCTGCTCAATGTGAAAGCACGCAGATGATGGAGATTTACCGCCCTACTATGTGTGAAGATTTGCATAACATCGGCCAAAATGTATACGCAATGAAAGAAGGCGTAACTTTTATTCTCGCTGTAGTATTCCTGCCACCGCCACCATGGAAGCTGATATTCCAAATATGGTAAGGGTCAAAACATTTCCGTCACACGCTAGAGATATCCAGCCAATCACAACACACTGGATAGCTGGCCAATCAGAGCACACCGCGCTTTTCAGACCGATGAGCTTTGTAAAAATCGACGCATTTCAGAAAGGCAGGGCATAGAGGAAAAACAATAATGTACAGTATGTGTAAAATAATGTGTTTTTTGAACCTTAAACCAAGTAAACACAATTCATTACACCAAATACACAACATAACGTTCTTTTTAGCAACGCCGTCATATGACCCCTTTAAGGTACAGAGAGAAAATAGTAAATGGTCACGTGAAGGTGAATAGGAATGAAAAAACTTTGACTAACATTACAAGTGGACTTCACTGAAGAAATGCTCATTAGAGAGACTCTTCTGCAAAATGATGTTAAGTTGCTTCTGGCATGTTTCACAGCATTTTCAAAGTGAAATGCCCAGTGAGCATGTTCAGTTTTATCCGAGACGCATGGGAATCTGGAAAAGTGTTTTATGTTGATTGTTGTACATATCGTGGCAGTTCAGAAATGAAATGTCTGTTTTTTTATCTCTTTTATTATAACTCGTGTTTCATAAAACTCGTACCTTCACTTCACGTTGCAAGTGCAGTGCTGTACCGGGTGCGCTACCGAGCAAGTTTACTACATCAGAAAAGCCATTCATATGGAACTTGTTAAGTGACGCAAACATCAAAATCTATTACTTCACAAATCATGCTCTATGGTAAAAGTGTTTTATGATCTTACCGTTGTATTGTGCAAGGATATTAATTTGCCTCTTAATTATAATTTGTGTGGAAAAGGAAAAAAACATTGTTGGTGTTTTACTACCACTAGTTTAATTTCAGCTGGAAACTGAGGGGATTGCATGTATAGGTATTTGCCAAAATATAGGTAGAGTCATGCTTTTTCAATAAGCCAATAAGATGGTTGCAGCCATCAGTGTACGTGTTCCATGAGGTGAGCAAATAATAGATGGAATATAGAATAATGTGTTATATCCAGAAAGTGTATGACTTCGATGTACATACGTATTTTACTTGTGTTGTGTATGGCTTTAACCTCAGATTTGTCACACTAATACACACGAGCTGTTGAAAAAGCACATGACGAGTGCTTCAAAGCCGGCTGCTCAATTTTGACTCCTTTGAAGTGTCTGTCACTGTGGTATTTCTAAAGATGACGCGCTCTTTAACTAGCAACTGCCCCTTTTCCTTCTCAAGACACAATTTTGCATCTGTCATCTGGTGTTTTTTTAGTGTATGATCTAAGATCGCTCAGCTCTCGCATGAGTGTGCTCTCACCCGTTCTGTCTGTCTCTTTCTCTGTGGGTTTCTCTCATTATTTGCAGATTTTCTTTCACCTCTCTGCCTTTCTCCCTGGCTTTTTTCCCTCCTCCTCTCCCCTCGTCCCATGAAATGGTGGGAAGCTTGGATTTGGCTGTCAGAGCGGAGCTGCC
The DNA here is from genome assembly GCA_018155175.1 of Sinocyclocheilus anophthalmus. Classification (NCBI taxonomy): domain Eukaryota; kingdom Metazoa; phylum Chordata; class Actinopteri; order Cypriniformes; family Cyprinidae; genus Sinocyclocheilus; species Sinocyclocheilus anophthalmus. The sequence continues at coordinate 153,404 of JADLZN010011653.1, read as the reverse complement.
TCGTCTTGTGGAGGTGGTTCCTCGGGTGCCAGGCGAGACTTTGATCTTGGCGTGGCACTGGGGCCTGCGTATGCCCCACACTGCTCGTGTTTCGAGATGAAAAGCCTGGAGATAGGCTTCCTCCTCGCTTTTTCGCACCCCAGAAGTGCAGACGTGCAAAGCTACCTTACAGCTTAGTAACTAGCTATCTAATGACTGCTCCATTATTAGCATGTGGCACGCACAGCGCTGGCGCTGATGAACTCTGTCATCCAGAAGAAATGTGACTGAGTTTGTCTACACTTTTACCAGTGCGCTGTCAGAGTGTTCTTTGTCTCCTTGCTGCAGTGTGACGGGCTCCGTTTCTTAATGTGCTTTGAGTTTTCCTCTTGAGAGACAACATAAACATCAATCTACCCACGCCATGACTGATAAAGGACACTTGACTTCTGTGTGTAACCCCTGCTTTTAGTGCTTTGGTTTATAAACCTTGCATTTCTGTGCCTAATATGTTGAAAATGCAAAATGTTACTTCCAGTGTAACTTCCAGAATTGTGTGCAAAATCTGCATATTAGGCCTATTTATGACATCTACGTACAATAGTCATGCAGCAGAAACATTTTTTGTGTCTTAGGGGTTACATACACTGTAAAAATGATCATGATTTTAACAGTAAAAGACTAGTACAGTAAAAACATGTTAATTGGTTAACAGTAAGTTTCCATACTACCAAACGGTGGATAAAAGTGATTACATTTAATACTGTTAGAATTTTTGTTAAAATATATATATCATTTTTTGAAATACTGTACCGTTTTTTAAAAGTGAAAAAGAACAAGTCATTGTATAATTTACAGTAAAAAAACTGTAAATTGATATTCCCTGCGTGACACTTTTTTTTTCTTATCAGTTGTGTGCATTAGGGTTTTATCTCATATCTAATGTTGTTAAATTAATGTTTACTGCATATTTCAGTATCATGTGTGTTACGATAAGCTTGCATCATGTTCTTGCTCAAGCACCACCTGTTTTTGATGCATTTAAGTGTATTTCGATGGTACAAAGCAGATATTAGTACTTAAATAGGTTGATATGTTAACATTATAATCGAATTAGGTTAAAATATTCCTTTGTACACCAAGCTGTACTAGAGCTAAACATGTTACACAAAATTAAATCTGTACCGAGTTTTGAAAATGTATGGGTATGTATATATATATATAATCTATGTATATGTTTTTTTTTTTTTTTATGTTATTGTGAAAGTTTTGTCGGCCTTTGTCATGTGATAAAAGTCGGTCATTGTGAGTGAACCTGCTGTAACACAAGACAAATTGCAGACCTTGTCTGACAATAAAGTTGTATTGTATCGTATCGTATTATATCAGTTAATGTAATACATTTTTTCTGTGAATTTAAGTCTGTAAAACCAAAAATGTTGATCCCATATTTTTTACCGTATAAAGAACTGTCAACCACAGCCACGGCAGCCATTTTACCATAAATGTTACAGATTTTTATTTATTTATTTATTTTTACAGTGTATGTTATTACCACAATCAGGGAAGATGCCGGCGCACATTAATGATATTTCAACGTCTATTCCGCTTAATAACCCTTTTTAACATCAAGCTCATTCCGTGCTTTATTTTCTCATTCATGCATGTTTCTATATCAGACTAACATGGCAATAACTGTACGTAATTTAAAACTGTTTGTGATTAATTTGCAGTTGAATGGCAAATTATGCAGAATCACATTGTTTTCAGCAATAGCTGAATCACACAAAAAAAAACTTGAGTGACTGACTTTTGCCAATAGACAATGAACTTTTTTTTTGGCCAGTTTGACTCCCAAAATTGTGGCAGTGACTTTTGCAAGAGCAAGCAAATTTAAAACATCAAGTGAGCTGTTTTGATCTCTCGCTTCTGTAGGACGTACGCTCTACGGCGGGTACGAGATGCCTTCAGGGAGAACCGGACAGTGGAAGATCCAAAAGTTGTGGAGGAGCTGCTGAACAGGGCCCGGGACAGTTTGGCCCTCATCCAAAGACAGGTACTGGTCCCAAAAAAATAAATATAGATGTTGTGACCTGTGGATTCTGTAGAGTTTGTTGAGAAATAAGAAGAGATGGTTGACAACCCAGAATAACATTTTGTGCACGGTTCCCTTTTTTTTCCCCCTTGGGAAAGATGGTAAGAAAAGTGGGTAAGAAAGAAGTCTTTTCTGCTCATCAAGCTGCATTTGTTAGATAAAATATATAGTAAAAACTGTAATATTGTGAATCTTATTTTGATTCTTTATATGATAAGCAAACAAAAATAAATAAGTATAACTTTTCTATGTGAATATGTTGTAAAATGTAATTTATTCCTGTGATGCGCAGCTGTATTTTCAGCATCATTACTCCAGTCTTCAGTGTCACATGATCTTCAGAAATCAGTATAAGATGCTGACTTGCTGCTTAAGAAACTTTTCTGATTATCATAAATGTTAAAAACAGTTGTGCTGCTTAACAGCATTTATTTCAAATGTATTTACTGTCAAATGTATTGCTTCCTTACTGAATAACAGTGTTAGGTTCTTTAAAAAAAAACCTTAGTTTTATTCTGAAAAATAAATGAATGGATGTATGGCTGGACTCCAGTTAAAACACCAGCCATTCATTTATTTCCAATTAAGAAATCTCCAGCTTTATTATTTGATCTACGGCAGACGTGCAGACCGGAAGTTGCTCACATGCAGGCGAAACCCATTTGCACAGTATGATCAGAGAAACTGGAATCTGGTGCGCTGGACATGTTCCTAGAAATTCAAACTATCAAAGGCCTATGGATTATCATGCTGTTTCATTTAAAAGCCATTAAAAGAACAGCAAACTTCATTTTCTCTCCGCTGGTGAACCTAATGAAGGAGCAGTGGGCTTCGTCTTGTCTTCCTGTTCCTGTATAATTCACTGGAGGAAGTCATCTTCTGTCTGTCGCAGCTCCAGAGGCATGTATATGAACACCTGCTCGGCTCCCACCTGTCCGCTGGCACGTCCTGCGCACCACTAATGACCGCTGATGCCTCGCTGTTCCCATAATTCCACTCCAATTCAGGGCAGCTCCCTGGAGAACATGATTCTTATGATTCTGACATTTCTTCAGATTTTGCTTTTCTTCTAAGTTAGTATCGGGGGCCTGAAATGAACACTCGCAAAGTGTCAAAAGCGAATGAAAATCTGCATTGGCGAGTATTTCAAACAGTGTTTCTCGCCAGTTGGCTGGTCATTTTTGTATTAATTCTAACATTGCCCGAGAACCTGATATGGTTAGCTTGATTATCAAATTGCAATTATATAAACATGCGATCTGATGTGTTATGATCCTTTTGTGCGAGCCACTCATGATGACAGGGTTTTAGTTACTCGTTCGCAGTAAATGTGGCTCCATGGAAGTGCTGTGAGTTCGAGTCGCTTATTTATTTTATTTATTTATTTAGTCATTTATTAGACACTTTTATCCCAAGCGACTTACAAATGAGGATAACAGAAGCAATCAATTGTAGTAGTAAAACAACTAAAAACAGATCCCCAAACTAAAACTTATTCACATTTTAAAAATAAAGAGATTAAATAAAAATGACAAATGCATACAACAACATTTCAAAACTTAACATTTGGATGAAAAACAAAAAGCTTATAGCATGCATTTAAAAATTAACAAATTTGTAAATAAGAACAGTTTCTAAATCTGTTGCCAATAAAAGAGAAAATTTTCATCAAAATAAAAGCTCTATAGTTTTAACATTTGAAAGCAATTAAAATGACAAACATAAATATTAGTATTTTAAAATGCCCCTATTATGGATTTTTCAAAATGACCTTTCATGCAGTGTGTAACACATCTCTAAGGGAATGAAAACATCCTGCAAAGTCTTAAATCTGAAAGTGCACCGTGTATAAAGTTATTATTGTCTTTCAAAAAGAAAGAGTCGACTCTGAATCATTGAAAAGAGTCGTTTTTTAAAACGAATCCCAAGCTGTTTTATGTTGTCAATATGAAACATTAGCATATTGCCCGCCCACTTGTTGGTCTTTTCGTGTTGGTCTGAATGAAAATGCAAATTCATTCTTTGCCACTAGGTGCCGCTTTTGGAGCGTTAAAAATAGTGGTTTCCCCGGTAACGCTGTACACAAAGCAGCACTGTGCTCACAAACACTGCTTTATCAGGCATTACAGGCGAGATGACATGAAAATGAGACCAATCTGACCAATCACCGCAGATTAGCGTCACGCAAAAAAGGTGTTTGGAAAAATTAATCGTTAAACGAATCGTTTGGGAGTCGTTGAGCAAGTAAGGTAAAAAATAAATGCATATTATAAGACAATGAAAGTGTTTTTTGACCTTGCATGCATGTCAACCTGTTGTTGGAGACTCCCAAAACCAAAATATGAACCTTTCATTACCCATAATAGGGGCACTTTAAATTATTTTTTTATTATTGTTGTTGTTGTTGTTATTAAAATTAAGTCCTTTACAGTTCAGTAGAATTATGGTGAAATTAATTTGTTTCATTTTCTATTTTGACTAAAATAATAATAATAAATAAATTTGAATAGTATTAATAAACAAATCAATTTTCTCAAGTGAGCTGCCATCGGCTTGGGTAGAATACAAGTTTAGGTGAATTTTGGCTATTTTAAAATATTATTTGTATTACTATTTTTGGCTTAATCCCTCAAAAAATCGATATATTTTTTTTATTCTTGAAATGAGAGAACATACAGATATATGTTACGAGGAGCAGCACAAACGAGGTTTGGAGAAGAATAGGAGGCACTGGGATAATTCGTCTCTTGTCTCGTACCAAAGGCGTTGAGCTGTTCTTTGAAACCGAATCAAAGTACAGCCTTAGAGATCAGTCCATCATGCTGTCTGCATTAAGAGCTTCTGTCACCCTGACACTCTCAGCATGGGAATCAATGAAGTTAAACTTCCTGGGGAGTTAAAACACCATCTTCAATGAGAGTTAGCGAGTCAGGCTCAGAAGAGCAGCTTTCACTCTTTTTTGAGATTCAAGGCCCAAAACATAATCTATGCGAGTGCGTGAATGTAGATGCTTTTAGCAATGCAAGCTTGATTTCCAGCTTTTCTGCATTCCCTGTTTGAAGAGAATGAGCAAGTTACGTAAAGTTAGTTAAACTTGTTGACATAATACCGCTTCAGTGCATGTGGGGTCCAAACGTTAGACCATAATGAAAACATACGATTTTTTTTAAACCTGTGAATTAACAGAATTGTAGGATTTAAAAAAAAAAAATTTAGGAACTATTTATGATATTCCTTGTGAATTTATAAATGAAGACTGGCTAATATTGCACTTTAATTACCAATGCCATTGCAGATTATCTTTCATTTTTGTGTGTCTGATAACCTATCTGATAATCGTAAAATATAAAGAAATAAAGTAACAATAATATAATAATTGTAATAATAATAATAATATTTATTATTAATAATATTATTAGGTACGCTAACGCTAAATTATTATATTAATTGTGGCGGCCTGTTGTTTTCCTATTGATGTTATTTGTTATTATATTCATGCAGATTTGTTCTTGAATTTTGTGAGCAGTTAAAAGATCTTCAATGAAACAAAAAAACTATAAGCTGTCTAATTGATAATATCCACTTTTTACATTAATCTACACTTTTTCTCTCACTTGTGACTTTTATACATTCGTTATGATTTTTTTTTTCACTTCTAAATTGCGTGACATCAATTTAGATCGGTGAGATATAAATGGAAAATTGCAAGATATAAAACTTAACAATTCTAAAAAAATAAGCTGAATATTGAGATAAAAAGTCAGCCATATATTTTTTTAATATTTATTTTGTGGTGGGGGAAAAAACAATTCTTAGATGTAAATGTAGATATCAAGAGATAAATTCAGAATTGCAGAAATATATATTTTTTCTCTGCATTGTGAGAGAAGCAGTAGCTGTTACCTTTTTTTTTGTTTTTTTTGTTTGTTTAATTCTGTGTCAGAAATGGGCTTCCGTAATTCCCACTATTGGCCTCAGACGTTTGATTCTCCCTGCGAGCGTGTCAGGCGTGCACAGATGCGCTTGCGTTCTAGTGTGGAGTGGGTTTGTGGTGTGTTGTAGTGTTTGTGGAGGTGTCTCTGCCGGTGACACTCTCAGCAGCACAGCAGTCATCCAGCGCTCTGTTGACTCACACACATCACAGCACACGGACCCACGCCTCTCTCTGTTACACACGCATACTGTACACATAACATCCCGTTGTGTGTCGTGACACCGCCAGCATGCGTCCCGCCCTCCGCACACTCCCACAGCCCAGACTGGAGCACGCTTATGTCTTCTGCTCTTCTCTGAGTGTGTGGATCTCCTCCAGTCCGTGAGTCACTGCTGCCCATCTACTCCTGCTCAGATCTTCTTTTCTGACACTCACTGTTTGCTGTGCTTTCTCAATGTCTTTGTATATATGTATGTATGTATGTATATATATATATATTATCGCCAAATGATGAATCCAGTAATCGCGTACAAAATAAAAGTTTTTGTTTACATAATCTGTAACCCTGCAGCACAAAAGCATTCTTAAGTCGCTGGGGTATATTTGTAGCAATAGCCAAAAATACATTGTATGGGTCAAAATGATTGATTTTTCTTTTATGCCAACAATCATGAAGTAGAGATCATGTTCCATGAAGATATTTTGTAAATTTACTACCGTATATCAAAACTTAAATTTTTGATTAGTAATATGCATTGCTACGAATTTCATTTGGACAACTTTAAAGGCATTTAGAGTTTTTCTGCACCTCAGATTTCCAGATTTTCATATTGTATCTCGACCAAGATTCCATCCTACAAAATCTCGAACAAATTGCCTTTATGACTGGTGTGTGGTCCAGGGTTCACAATATCAATATATGTGTGTGTTTTGTGTATATTTATTATGTGTATATAATACACACACATACAGTATACATTTTAAAAATATTTACGTCTATATATGCAGAATTTATATATATATAAATATATTAATATATGAACATAACATTTTCTGAATGTATACATGCATGGTGGGTGTATTTCTATATACATAATAATATCCAGTAGACACACATAACTATTAACCAAAAGTTTTATTTGGATGCGATTACTCGTTTACACATTAAAATGTATATATACTGTATAAAGAGACAGAGAGAGAGAGAGAACGAGAATTTTTTTGTTTTAAATAATATAATTATATATTTACAAAATGCTTTAAAGATGTTAATGTGTTTACATTTATTTTTATAATTTGCATCATGCAAGAGTTCTGATTCAGTAATTAATGCTTTTATTTAATTATTTATTTATAGTGGCTATGTATGTTCCATGGCCAAAATGAATGTGAGTTCATATTGGTGTGTGTAATTTAGGCCATGGAGAGGACAGGACTTCCATACGACTAAGAGAAGAGAGTGTGTGTTTGTGTGTTGTGGGTGTGTGTGTGTGTGCTGTGCTCGCGTTTTTACTGTGACAAATGCGGACATAAGGTTATCAATGACAAGGTAACATGTAATCACAAGAGAGGTGACTTTTCAGCACACTTGACCACATGAGCACCCATTTTACAAAACGCTTATAACACACAAATGAGTGTATTAAAATCCTGGAAATAGCACAAAGTCCCCCCCCCCCCCCCCCTCCCTCCTGTGAGTGGGGGTTTTGGGCGTAGGTGTTGTGTAGGAGAACAATAGAATCCGGGGTACTCTTCTACATGAATAAAAATCACAGTACGCCTACTGGAAGTCCCCCAAACTTGTCACAAAAACAAACCGGGTGTGCGTGCCAGTGATGCCGTTGCGTGGTGTGTTGCACGGTGTTGGGGCAGCTGGGGATGGGGTTCGGGTAAGTCGCTCCTCCTCTGCCTACCTTTAGTTGCGTTAGATTTTTGGGGTGCGGCCCCAATGAATAGATGGGGACATAACATGGAAAACATAATCAAAGTTGAAGATGGTTTGAACTTCGCAATGTGGAATTCACATGCGGGAACATTAGCCAACTCTGTGCTGCTCACATACTCTGTAGCCAATCAGAGCAGAGGTCATTTACATAAGTTCTAACAGCTGTGTCCCAATTCAGAGGCTGCATCCTTCAAAGGCTGCATTCAAAGACTGAATACGTCAAAGCCGTGCGACGAGGGTTGTCCCATTTCAAATGCAGCCTTGAAATTCATCCTTATTTTCACGGGCCATGAAGGATTGAGTTGTGGTGCTCATGTGGAAGGTGCAAGTTCAAATCTTGCTTGCAACATTTCCTAATTGTCCTTCAATTTTTCTATTCTATCATGTGACAAAGCATATAATATGCCCCCTTTAAAATATATATAAAAATAAAGTAATTGAAACATCACAATTTCATTCTTCTTAGTATGCAAGACAAGTATTTTTTTACAGTGAAAAATTCTCAACATATTTGTGCTGTGATTTCATCCCGTCTGCGTCCTCTTGCAACCGAAGCTGGTCGAATTCTTCACGAAGAGAGACATAATAATATATCTAAATTCTCTTGAGTCAACCTACACACTCAAGGCGTTGCTTGCTTGCGCCATTTAATGCTGTGACAGGACATGATAAGTGATTTTGGGCCGTCAGTTGAACATAGGAGGCAGACCTGGAGAGTCTCAGATAGGTGTCCAGTCCTATGCAGACTCAGGACTGGATGACAGAAAAGGTGAAACAAACAGATATGGCATGGGCTTGGTGTTGGGTGAGTTCTTGTGGGCACTCACATCATGTGGATGTTACTTCTGGCCAAGATAAAAGGAAAGTGTGCGTGAAAAGGGCCTCACCTCAGGCATCCCAAGATGTAGATGGTTGTTTTCTTCATCAGATGTTGGGAGAAAGGTAGCATTGCATCACTGCTCAGCAATGGATGCTGCTCAGTGAATGGGTGCCATCAGAATGAGAGTCCATACAGATGATAAAAACATCACAATAGTCCACAAGCAATCCACACCACTCCAGTCCATCAGTTAATGACTTGTGAAGCCAAAAGATGCGTCTTTGTAAGAAACAAATGCATCATTAAGATTTTTTAACTTCAAACTGTCGCTTCTGGCCAAAATACCAATCCTAACTCCTCTCACATCAAAATCCACCAACATATTTGTTTAGATCTGTTTTCACTTGTAAACAGTGTTTGATCTGTGCAGATTTCTCGCCTGATTCAGACCAGGAAGCGTTATTATGTATTATTTTAGCCAGAAGCAATGGTATTAAGTTAAAAACATCTTAATGATGGATTTGTTTCTTACAAACACGCAGCTTTTCACGCTTTTCACAAGGCATTAACTGATGGACTGGAGTGCTGTGGATTATTGTGATGTTTTTATCAGCTGTTTGGACTCTCATTCTGACGGCACCCATCCACTGGTGAGCAAGTGATGCAATGCTATATATTTCTCCAAATCTGTTCCAATAAAAAAATAAACTTATTACACCTTGGCCTGAGGGTGAGGACATTTTCGGCATTTTCAAATGTATTTATTTTTTTCAGCATTTTCACTATTCCTATAAACTCGACATATACTTCTTTGTGTTCATTTCCCCTTTAGCTCAGTTCTTACATAACATCCTAAAAAAAGACAGAAGTGTTCTCTACTTTACTGTGGGTATAACCCATGCTTTTAAACCATACAGGGCAATGCATGCATGTTAAATGTTTTAGAATGATTGCAATGTAATGTCATTTTATCTTTCTCTCTTTGATGACTTGCAGCAAACATGTTTTCCTCCCTATGGGATTGTGCATTTTGTTTTCTGTCACCGTCTGAACCTTGCTCCAAATGCACACATTCACATTTACTACACAAACACACACACACCTTCAAAGCCACTTTGTCTTTGATCCAGTCCTTTTAGTGCGCTATAACACTTGTGTTTGTGTATGTTTCTGTATGGTTGCCGAAGCAAGCCTGTCACAGCGCACGCGAGGCCTCGGTGAGGATATTGACTGTGTCTACGGCCATGACTTCCATCCACTTGTGTTTGAAATACAGTATTGATGTGATTTACCTCCTGAATGCTCTCTTCAAGATTATCCCCTGCTGAACAATCAATCTCCACTAACTACTGCTGAAAGTACTCAGTGTCAAAACCTCTCTGCTCTTCTCTTGCTATAGAGATGAAATCTGACTGCTAATGTGACTTATGGTCCACAGGATCTTTATACTCGCTGAACAGCCAGCAATAAATGTGTGGCCAGAGTATCAGCACGTTTTTTGCATTGCAATGTATTTTGTGTCAAAAATAGGAGCGAGTGATATAGCTGAAACAATCTCAGTATCAATATAAAAACACTACTGTTCAGACATTTTGGGTCAGTACATTTTTTATGTATTTATTTATTTGTTTGTTTGTTTTAAGGTTTCCACAAAAACAATTAAGCAGCAGTTGATAGTGATGTAATACTAATGATAAATCCGCATATTAGAATGATTTCTGAAGGATCATGTGACGCTGGAGTAATGATGCTGAAAATTCAGCTTTGCATCACAGGAATAAATTACATTTTAAAATATATTCAGATAGAAAACAGATATTTTAAATTACAATAACATTTCATAATATTACTGTTTTACTGTATATTTTGAACAATGAGGCCATTGAATTAATAAATTAATCTCATATTTCAATAATAACTGATAATAGTCCCAATATCAAAATGAGTTCTTTCTACAGCCTTTTTTACGCACAATTTTGCTGCTTTTTTCCCTTTTGATTATGGTATTTGAAAGGAAAAACACAAAATCTCCATATTTCCTCCTGTATTTTACCACAACGTTAAGAAACTCGAGTCCTCATGGCAGCTTTTCAAGCCACATCACGTCTCCTCCCAAGATAAAGGAGAGATATTTACCCGTTATGTTGGGTTGACGCCATTTCCCAAAAATAGCTTCCTCAATCCAGCAACAAATGTTGTATTCAATGCAGATCACAGATCTGTGAACAGTAATATTTAGTGTTTACTTGGCTCGCAGTTACTGCTGTTAAACTGCATTAGCGTGACACATTTGAAGCTTTGACTTGTCTTGTGGAACACAAAAGAATACATTTTGAAATGGATATGGGTTTTGAAAGAGATGTGAGGAGTAAAAGAAGACAGAAGTTACATTTTAGGTATAACTATTCCTTTACATTCCTTTCTACGTTCCTGTTTATTGTAGCTGAACAACACTGAGCATGAATGTCGTTTCTCATAGTCCACCTAGTCAATCAGCAGTGGCTAAACTCCCTGTTATCGATTGTGTTTCTGATTTCGCTCTTTGGTTTCAACGGGCGGCTCAGATTGAGTTTCCTGAGCACTTCCTCTAGTGTTTCGTTATAATGCAGTCAAACACCTGTGGCAGTATTGCCTGTAAAAACGCCAATAAAAGCAGAATGTTTCATAAAAAAGCACACAATGTTGTGCGGAGAGCTGAGCAAGCAGAAGGAATGAATACATTCCCCTTGAGGGAACTGCTCGCCTCTTAATACAATGCATTTCTTTCTACACATCCCTGTGTTTATCTAACCTCTGCTTCAGTGCCCAAAAGGAGAAATGAAAAGACTGGCAGGGGAACGAATGTGGTGCTTGTCTTTCTAAGCCTCTTATGTATGTTTATTTTCCTCATTGTTTTTGGACCGAGCAGAAATATTGTGTGTGTTTTTCTCCTCCTCTCCTCATTTCGTCTGGATTAGGCAGAGATGTTTTGCTTTGAGGTGACTGTGAACTGTCCATAGTGCTGAATTATGCTGCCTCTGTCCATGGTGCTGAATCTCCTGTTTCATCACTATAGACCAGAGATACTAGTATGTACATCTGCCTCATGTTTTATTCATTATGATCCCAATATATGGGTCATTCTTTATTTAAGGGAACTTTTATATCCGTTTAAAAGGATAGTTGACCTAAAAATTGCCTATAAAAAGTTGACCTATAGTGATAGATAGATAGATATTAGATAGAATTTCGATGATAGATAGTAGATAGATGCTGCTTGATAAAGGATTATGTGTCACTGAAGACTTGAGTAATGATGCCGAAAATCACAGTGCATTGATCACAGGGATAAATTACATTTCGAAATGTATTTCACTTAAAAATTTGAGATTGAAAATTTTACTATTTTTATTGTATTTTTTTTGATCAAATAAATGCAGCCTCGATTAGCATAAGAGACTTCTTTCAAAAACCTATAAAAATGTGAGCTCCAATGGGCATATTTAAATATACTGTTTAATAAAGAACATGAACTGGATTGCATACGCTGTAAAAAGATTGTTATTTATAGTTTTAAAATGAACCATGATTATTGGAGTATGTTTTACAAGAAAAAAAACACAATTTCAGTCTTTCGGATGTCCATTGGTGTCACCTTGACTCAAGCTGTTACTTGTTGTTCCTTTGTAATTATTTGGAAAATTTTACTAGAAATTTCCCACTACCGTTTTTTCCCCCGATGTAGTACATTTCCAGCTTCACTTTACAAGTTTATAGATCTTCTTAGAGAAGTCCACTACATGGGTACACTTGACAGAGAGCTTTATATATACTTCAAACAAATGTCTACCAGCCTTAAAGGAACACTCCACTATTTTTGAAAATAGGCTCATTTTCCAACTCCCCTAGAGTTAAAGAGTTGAGTTTTACCGTTTTCCAATCCATTCAGCCGATCTCTGGGTCTGGCGGTAGCACTTTTAGCTTAGCATAGATCAATGAATCTGATTAGACCGTTAGCATCTCGCGCAAAAATGACCAAAGAGTTTCTATATTTTTCCTATTTAAAAACTTGACTCTTCTGTAGTTACATCATTGCCTACGAAGACCGACGGAAACTGCAAAAATTGTGATTTTCTATGGACCGATATGGCTAGGAACTAACTCTCATTACCGCGTAATAACCAAGAGACCTGTTGCTGCCTCGTACTCATGGGTACCATGTCAGCAATGATTTCCGAAGCCTTCCTGAAAATAGGCTAACTTCCGTCAACATAACCAACGTGACCACCTGCTTGCACAGGTATTCGGGTTCTGGGGGACGATTCTCAGAGATGGCGCTGCGTAATTCATTATCAGCTGAATGGATTCAAAAATGGTAAAACTCAACTGTTTAACTCTAGGGGAGTTGGAAAATGAAAATTTTATTTTCAAAAATAGTGGAGTGTTCCTTTAAGAACAAATGGTGCAACCAAATTATGTACCAAGTTTTTCGTTAACTAGTACTACTTGTGTAAACTTGAAAGACCTTACAATAGGCAACCAGGTCATAATCCATAAGTAAAGATGGCAGCATACAGTGTGAATGCCTTAGAGCTTTCTACAGCTTGGCTCTCTTGATTTAAACAGAAGAACTTCTGTCAAAAATTCACCCATGTATCTGTTATCTCTTTGCTTTCCCTTATTCGTTTCCTCATTTTCTTCTCCTTTCTTTCATACTTTTCTTTCCTCATTTCTTCGTCTTGCTCACTCTCTCATTGCCGGTGAACAGGAGTGTGAAATAAAAAAAAAAATACTTAAACATGTTTTTAATGAATTTCCAAGGGCTTTCGGTTGGATTCCAGAGTGTTTGTTCCTTTCCCCGGAAATCTGCCGTCTTGCAGAGTGTATAGCTTCACTCATGATCTAACAAACCTGCCTGTAATTTTCAAGTGAACTCCCAAGACCTTCAGCATTGTGTTTGATTAGAGCTAGAACTAAACTCTGCTGGAAATCACATTTACAGAAGCCAGATTGCACTACCCGGCAGTAATTTGATCTAAAAATAGAGGCTTAGGCCAGAAATAAAAACAATAGCACCTTCCCCACGCTACACTGAAAATCAGTTGATAGCCTGATTTGTAGTTTAACTACTTAAAATTACAAGTAACTTGCATAACAACTCTACTGCAGAGGAACTCTGAGTTTTTGGGTCACTCTGAGGACAGCAAGCAACCCCTTGAAGCACAGACAGATGGGATTGATCCTGACTTTGCGCTTTAGCAGCGACTGCACAGCCACCCTCTGTTTCATATTCATTGCAGTTTTACTCTATTCTAATTCTTCTGTGCCTCTGGCTCGCCGTGCCACCCTCCTGGGCTCTCCCGCTCAGCACTTTTTCACACCGTCACCAGCATATTGATTTTGTCTGTCTATTCATATCCCTCCCCAAAGAAACAGTCAGCTATTCAGAGGAGATTGTCTCGCATTTCTATTGTTTGTTGGTTTTAATCCTAAACGGAGGACAGAAACAGTAAAAAGATCTACACTGTAAATACATTTGCTCAGTGTTATAAAAATAAAGCAATTCACTATCAGATATGGGAAAAATTCATTATTGATTAGATTGCCCGCTTTTTTGTTGCAGTGCATTGCAAAATAGAATTTTCTGAATCAGTGTGTTTTCTTTCTTTCTTTCTTTCTTGCATAAATCTGAACAAAAATGTATGCTAAGAAAAAAGGGGGGAAAAGCTATTTTGCCATTGGTATAAAGAAAAAAAAACGAATTTTAAATATATTCTCTGAAAATACTGATCATACATAATGTCCCACACTTTTAAATTCTAGTTAAGTAATTTTTAAAATATGTCACACAATCATTAAAAATTGTAATTTGTAAAAAAAAATTATAATAATTAAAAAAATTATGTTTGTTAGGTATTTTAATGATTCTGTTTTAATTATTACAGCGCAAAAAAAAAATCTCAGTATTTTGTCTCATTTTCTCATACAAAATCCAAACAATCTTAAATCAAGAATGTTTTACACTTAACTGAGAAGCAAAATGACTTAAGATATTACATTTAGAAGTTTATCAAATTGAGTTTATGCTTAAAACCAGAAAAATATCTGTCAATAAGGTAAGAAAAATAATATTGTTTTGATTTTGAATTATTTTATTTTTCAGATATTTTCCTTGTTTTAGGCCTAAATGTAAGCTTTTTTAAGAATATCGTTAGTAATTTATACTAAGACATTTTTAATTTTTTAATTTTTTAATTTTTTTTGCAGTGCATAACAAGTAAGTTGTAAAAACTAAACAAGAAAGTCTTGACTTGTCCCAGTGATTCACAGTCTGGATTTGAAGCTGTCATTGCACATCTGAAGCACAGGTTGATGAATAGCAGTGGTTATTCCAGTTGTGTTAAGGGCAGCTATGGTGTAATAACTTCATGATAAGTTTGTTACGGCACTAATAACTCCGTCAGTTTTCCCAGGAGAGTGTGGCGCGCTTGACGGATGTGTGACTCTGTAATGAACGCTGTGGAAACAGGAGTAGCATCTATGAAAATCCACTCCGGAATCTCGCTCAGAAAGGTGTTTGTTAAACACAAAAGATGTGGACTTGTATTGTCATACTTATTACCTGAGAAAACAAACTCGCTAAGCTACAGATGCAAGTAAATCAGCTTTGAATTAAAAAGCGTCGACTGGTAGGAACTGCAAATCTTTCAAAGACTGGAGGCTACTATGACAAATGTGATTTCAAAAGTGATTCATTCTCCAAAAGCAATTAAGAGGGCTGTAGGCACGTCATCTGAAGCCGAGAATCCATTATTTGGACAAACAGGTACAATAGCTTTGCCCCAAAAATCTCCCCATTGTTTGAGCTGATATTGTTACGTCAGGCCACTCAAACAAACAGATTGTTATTTGGTTTGGTGCTGCAGAAGGTGCGAAAATTACACCTTTAAATATAAATATAAGACGGATACATCTTCTAACAAAATTGAGCTCAAAAAATATTTATTTAGCATTAGAAATGTAGCTTGCTATCTAAAAGACTTTTTTATGATTTATACATTATTCAGAACTCTGCATTTTTAGGCTTTTTTTTGCTGTAAGAAAAAACAAACAATTAAAGTGAGGTGGCTTAAGAGCTGGGCTGTTTGCATTGTTTTTTTTTTATTAATTTGCCATGATACTAAGGAAAGGGAGAAGGCATGTTATTGTTTGTTTATTGGTTATATAATGGTTATTAAACATAACCGTGGAGGTTACTGCTATGGCAAAAATCATAACCAATCCAGCCAAAGTGATTGCAAAGAAAAAAAATCACTATTTTGTGAGATGGCAATTTTGTATTAATCCTGATGATGCAATTCATACAGATTACAATTGTATATACTATATATAGTGTTGTGTGGTGTTGTGTGTGTGTGTTGTTGTGTGTGTGGGTGTGTGTGTGTGTGTGTGTGTGTGTGTGTGTGTGTGTGTGTGTGTGTGTGTGTGTGTGGGCAGTGAGGCATAAGCAGATCTTATGAAAACATACTAATAACAGTGTACGAATTCATACAAATTTGCCAACAATTCACAAAAACGTAAAATAGTTAGGAATAGCCTTGAGTGTGTTGAATTTGCTGTTTGAGTGAAAACTCGTATATTTTTTATGTGATGGTCTGATCAGAGACCCAGGACTATATTTAAAACCTCCTTAATGTCTTATACACCATAAATATGAGTGAACGTCCCTCCCACCTTCTCCACATGAATACTAATGAACATCGCTGAGCGGTCAGGAAAGCATCCTCATAAAAATCATCCTGATGAAGGTTGGGTAAAATGGCCAGTTCAGATTAACAGCTTGATAGTTCTCGAAGGCCACTCGCAGCTTTTCCATTATTCTTTTGTTTAAAGGTGATGTGTGTCATTTTTAATGCTCAAATACTTTCTCCTGTCCCAACTAAAAGGGATTTTAAAAATGTACATTCGGTCATCATTTCCTCACCCTCAGGTCAATCCACACCTGAATGACTTTCTTCTCTGGAACGAAAAAAAGAAGATCCATTTAACGTAGACAGACGGCTGTATATGTACATCACGTATATGTTCATTCCTCAGAAATCAGAACATCGCATGGTTTGAAAATCCAGTTTGAAGTCCATCGCAGCAACAGCTCAATTGCATGAGTTTGGGGTGGGGCTAACTGTTGGGCTGAACAATGACAGACGGGGGGGAGTTTGAAGGTTTAACGTTTGAAAATGAATAAGAAAGACTTAAATACTGAATGAATTTGTCGTCATTGTATTTTTCTTAAATACTTTTAACGGTGAATTATTATTATTATTATAGTCATGCTGATATTCATACATTTTTGGCGCCAAATTGTGCAGCTCTACAAACAAGCACGAATTAGAAATGTAAACTCGCAATTGTAAGAAAAAAAGTCAGAATTGTAAGATAAAATGTTGCTTTCTGATTTTTAATTGTGGTGGAAACAAAAAAAATATTGCAAGAAATGCAAGGGAAAAAGTTATATCTCGCAAGTTTATATCTCGCAATTCTGCCTTTTTTTCTTTCTCATACTAGCATGCTCAAATGATGCATTCAGTTTTTTTGTGTTCCTGCCACAGAATAAAAAAAAAAAAAGAGTTTATATAAAAATATATATACTGTATAGTTAATATAGTATATATAAAAAAATATATATACTACATATTTGTATCCGTGGTGGAAACCAGCTTTGATACAATCACAATTTTTATCAGAAAAATCGCAATTAGATTTTGTTTTGTTTTTTGCCTCAAATCATGCAGCCCTATCATGACATTACCAGGTTAGATATCCAAAACAACTCTGTTTTATTTATTATTCTGCATCACCAGGATTCAGTGTCCTAAAAATGAGGCCATTTTTTGCCTAAAGCAAAGTATAAGTCTGTTTGGGAACAAACTTCTTCGCAGTCCATTTCCGTTTGGGTTTTTTCACAACGGAGAGTCTAGTCAGTCCTCCAGAGTTTAGGAATGACGAGTTGATTTGTGTTTGTTGTTTGCTCTCTGTGAGGGGGATTGTGGGAAAGCAGAATGCTGTTTTTCCCCTTTATACTTGCGTTTGTTTCCTAGCGCGAGTCTGCCATTGAGGTTTTGATCGCTCGCAGCAGGTGTTCCCCTGACCTTCATATATCTCTCTCTTCCCTCCGCCTTTCCTGCCCAAAACCCCCTGTTGACGTGCGCTGATCCATTCAGTTTTCTGCTTTGCTTCACTGTTAGCAGCACAGATTCATGGATACATCATCTGCATATTAGAAATCTACTCTGTCATTGCGATTAAACGCGCCCCAGACAGAGGATGACGAATGAAATCCCGCTAATGCTTCAGAGCTTTGAGTGCTGGCTGTCGTCAGCACAGAGATGTTTCGAGGTGGACTGTAATGCTGAGCGACTGGATTGTCTTGTTTGTGTTGTTAGCGTAAGCGCGGTGTCATCAGTGTCTCGTGCTGTTGAATGGCTCTGAGTATTAGCTGTAATGGAGGGGCATTTTGCAGTGATTGATAGAGATTGCCAGACAAACAGCTACAGACTCTCTCGTTTCCTCACAAATATTTAACATTGTCTGTCCAGGTACCAAAGTTACCTAGTAGAGTAAAACGGTTGTATTTTACTATTAGCCACGTTTT
>JADLZN010011653.1:0-132500 GCA_018155175.1 Sinocyclocheilus anophthalmus | reverse complement strand
TCTATCTACTATCATTCGATCTATCTTCTATATTCTATCTATCGTCTATCTATCATTCTATAGATCTATCGTTCTATTGTTTGAATCTATCGTTCTAATCGTTCTACTAAATCATCTATCTAGCACGTTCATTCTATCTCTCTTCGTTTAATAGTCCAGCTAGCCTCTATCGTTCATTTCTAATCTATCATCGTTCTATCTATCTATCAGCTATCTATCTTGTCTGTTATATCTATCTATCTATCGTTCTATCTAATCCTAACTTCTAGCTGTCCGTAAAAAAAAAAAAAAATTTTATCATCTATCTATCATCTCGTTCTATCTATCTATCTATCTACTCTATCTATCTATCTATCTATCTATCTATCTATCTAATATTTATAATCTATCTATCTAATATTTCTAATCTATCTATCTATCTATCTATCGATCTATCTATTATGTCGTTATATCAATCTATCTATCTATCTATCTATCTGTCTGTCTGTCTGTCATTGTTATTCTATCTATCTATCTATCTATCTATCTGTCGTTATATCTATCTATCCATCTATCCATTGTTCTGTCATTTAATCGGTCTATCTATCATCGATCTATCTACAGATCTATTACCATATCTATATCCAGAATGGCACACAGCTGAAAGTTATTTATATATCTATATCTATATATATATACTTTTTTTATCATAGTACCATGTTTTTGTTATTTTTTTCTGCATTCTACATGGTTTTTGAAAGTTCTTCATACACGTGGTACACAGATGGTATGTCAAACAGTACCATCCGATAATCGCGCATCACTGATACTGTATTACTTTACCTTTCAGGACTGGTTGAAGAGAACGTTGTGTATATATAATGAGTTTATTTTGGGTAATTTTTTATTTTAATAGGTATGAGTGTTTTCTCTGTCCTGTTTCTCATTCACATAGGCACTCATTTGTTATCATGTTCTCATTCTCTGTCGTCTTTCACTCGCTGCTCTTTTATCCTCGCGTGAGATGATCTTCTCAGTCTACATCTCCGTCTGCCAGACATTACATACTTCATTGCTGCTGCATAAGTGCTACTCTCTGAATCTTCTGGAAGAGTCTCGTGTCTTTATTCTACACTCGCTTCAGTGAAGATCCCCGTATGTGCATCCACGAGCCTTTCAACAGGACAATTGCTCAAATGTATATCACTACTGAAAATAGTTGACAATAAATGTCCTTACTGATTAATTAGATGTATTGGCTAAACAAAAAGGATACATTTAGAATTTTATTGATAGTACTGATCACTCCTTTCCATGGAATTACAAAAATAAATAAATAATTAAATTAAGTTAAGAACTAAGAACCGAATCAGCCTGATCTGTGAAGGAATCATTCTGACCAGTTCTGTGATGTGAATCAACTGATTCTTTGATTTTCAGTGAATAATCGCAGTGAATAATCGCGAAAAAGCTATTGCATTTTTAGAATTGATTAATGTAGAATGATTTCTCTTCGCTATTTCTGTATTTCTTATTCTTTTTTTTTTTTTTTTTTTTTTTTTATTTTTTATTTATTTTTTATTTTATTATTATTTTTTTTATTTGTGTGCATGTGCGTGATTTCTGAGCTTTAGTGGCCAAAATATTTTTTCAAAAACTAACTTCCCAGAGAAGGAAACAATACAGGTTTGGAGTAACTTGAGGGTGAGTAAATGATGACAGAATTTAAATATTAAATATAAGTACAGTATCTTTTTTTCATTTCACAGTATCATTTGAGAGCATTTCAAATTGTATATAAATTAATAAATTAATGCTCACAAAATTGCTTACTAAAAGTTAAACATTTAACCAAAATGTGCATATTTTGTCCAATTACTTTGAATGCTTGTGTAGTTCAGAGTCTTTCAAAATGCTGGAAATAAAATGTGACTTCATTAATCACAGAAATGACCAGCAGATTTATCAGTTATCCATCCAGTTGTCACTCCGGCTCTCTCCATTCATCTCTGTTTGGTTTTCTGCATCAGAATCTGTGTCGGCCTCTCTCTCCTCCAGAGCCGGGGGGGGCTCAGATGGCTTTTTAGCCCGGCAGTAATGCGGTCAGCTCCTCGTGTTCACCGGGGACCGGCGTCCTCACTGATTACAGCCAATCGACGAGATGGGACTTCAAGCATGTGTCTGCTCTTATAGAGCAACACGCAGAAACTTCCCTCCCAAACACTCTCTCTCAGAGAAATGAGAGCCTTTCACAGACGCTAAACGGCCCGCGCTCGCAGAAGTAAGTTTGTAAGAGTAGTAGGAGGGAACAAAGTGAGAACAATGTGAATTGAAATGGCCGTTATCTGGGCTGGCTATTTTTAGCACGGCAGCAGCAGAGGATCACCACGTCTCTCCCTCTCGCTCTGTGGTTTTTTTTTATCCGTCTGTGGAAACTCTGGAAGCGCTCGGCTGGGTTTCTCTGGCTCCAATTAAACAGAGAGTGTGCAGTGTGATGAGCTTTGAGGACCAGACGCTTTCTACTCGCCTCTCTCATGCTGCAGGAGGAGCTGTCCTTATTACATCCATCTCACGCCCACGTGTGTGTGTGGTGTGTGTGTGTGAGTGTGTGTTGGTGTGTGTGTGTGTGTTGTGTGTGTTGTGTGTGTTGTGTGTGTGTGTGGTGTGTGGTGTGTGTGTGTGTGGTGTGCGTGTTGGGTGGTGGTTGTGTGTGGTTGGGTGGCCGTTTTTTTTTTGTGACAAATGAGGACATAAATTTGTATAATGACATGGGTATGACATAGGTATTACAAGAAGGTGACTTTTCAGGACATTCATTACCCCATGTCCCCACTTTTCAATATGCTTATAAATCACACAGAATGGAGGGTATTGAAAATCTGAAATAGCACAAAGTTTCCTGTAAGGGTAGGTTTAGGGGGCGGGTTTGTTGTGGTGTGTGTTGTGGTGTGTGTGTGTTTGTGTGTGTGTTGTGGTGTGTGTGTGTTGTGTGTGTGTGTGTGTGTGGGGGGGTGGGGGGGGGTGGTGGGGGGGGGGTGGGGGGGGGGGTGGGGGGATTGGGGTGGAGTTGGTGGAGGGGGTGGTGGGGGTGGTGGTGTGGGGGGTGTCGTGTGTGTTGTGCTTGTGTGTGGTCGCGCCGTGTGTGCGGGAGCGTGTGTTGTGATGGCGTGCGGGTGGTGTTTGTGTGTGGGTGTGCGTGGTGTGTGGCGTGCGGGGCGTGGGGGGGGTGTGGGCGTGCGGGCTGTATGCATGTGTGTGTGTGTGTGTTTGGGTGCGATGTGTGTGTGTGTGGTGGTGGAGGATTTCTTTTATTCTTTCTTCCGTGTATCATCATGTACATTGTGTGTAAATGCACAATGTGAGTGTTTTCTTACAGTGCTGTTTGTGAGGGGATTTTCTCAGAACCGTGCTGCTTCACAAACGACACAATACAATGGCAAAAAAAGTGGTTTTCTAATTTTAATAGAAAATTAGATTTTCTAACCTTCTAATTCCACAAAAATATTGTGCAGCACAAATGTTTTCAACATTGATAAAAATAAGAAAAGTTTCTTGATCAGCAAATTCGGCAAACTTAAAGTAATGATTTTCTGAAGATCCTGTGGACACCTGAAGACTAGGAGGCATGAATGCCTGAAACATACAGCTTTAAATCCCAGAATAAATTACATTTAACATATATGCCATAAAACCAGTTATTTTAAACTGGAGTAATAGTCCACACTATGCTGTTTTTACTATATTTTTAATCAAATAAAGGGAGCCTTGATGAGGCAAAACAAAAGAGAAAGACTTGTCCAAAAACATTGTACAAATCATGTTGACCCACAACCTTTGTACGAATAGTGTGATTGTATATACAAAAGCAAAAAAACATTTTTAACTATATATTTTATTTCTCTTTAGCACTTTACTTTTATTATTATATTTTTCATGATTTTTGGAGCTTAAGTGGCCATAGAAGATAAAAAAAGAAATGAAAGCAATTGTGACAGAATGTTCCTTTTTGGGTTTAATTAATGATCAAAGTACACCTTTTTAAACTTCATAGTGTCATTTTAGGGTATTTCAAATTATATAATTTAATAAATAAATCATATTTTGGCCAGTTAATTTGAATGCTTGTGTAGTTCAGAGCATTTTAAAATAGTGAGAATAAAATTTGACTTTTTTATTCAAACAAATAATTCTTTTTTGGGTACTTTTCTTTTTTTCTTGCAATTCTGAGATTTTTGAGTATATATATCTCGCATTTCTGATTTTTTTCACACAGTTGAATCTAATCACTTTGTCTGTCGATTGTGACTTTTTATCCTGAAATTCAGAGTTTACATCTCGCAATTCTGTTTTTTGTTTCTGCCAAAGAATAAAAAATTACTTTTTTATTCTTTTCTTTTTTTCTCACAATTGAGTTTATATCTTTAGCAATTCTGATGTTTTTTCTTGTAATTGTGAGATATAAAGTCAGAATTGCAAGATATATACTGAAGAAAAGCAACAACAAAAGTTTAATTGTTTTAATAACTTATTAATAAAGTGAACATGTATATCATTATATCTAAAAATTTGATAAATTGATCAATCTGCTGGTTATTTCTTCGATTAACTGGATTTAAAAATTGTCAATATTTAATTACTTTTTTCCATGCTTACACATCAGTTTTTGTAAAGGGTAATATGCACCATGATAACTCTATGGTGAGTGTTTTATGTACAGTAGTATATGAATACGATTCCCCTTCATTACTGTAGCATTCTGAGACCGTCACTATACCATAATACCACTGCGGTACTATTTTGTAAGGGTTAATGGTCTTTCTCTACTCTTTTATTTGCAATTATAATGGGTACATTAGAGCAGTACTGTCCTACCGAGGCCCCGCGAGCATGAAGATGCTACAATCTTAAGAAAAATTTGTATCAACGCAGATTCCATTCCATTTGATGTTGCAGTTTTGCAGGCCACTAAGTCCCAGTTGCTGTCGTTTGCTCTGTGGCCGGAGTGTCTTTGACTACAGAAGGAAGCGGAGCTGCTTTTAAAGGTCATCCGTCTCGCAGGGCCTGCGGAGAGTCTCTGATACAGTCGCCTCATTGCTCCACGCCATCAGCTTTTAAAGGTAACTGCCTCCACAGGAGTGAGAGGCTTGTTAAAGCCGCTGACGGGGGACTTGTTTCCGCACACTTTTATATATAATTCATTATTCATCAGAACACAGCAAGAAGGGCTGACTTTAATTTGGCGTTTACAGGCTTAGCCGGGCCAGATGACATAAACAACATCCATTACGTCTGTATGAAACGCACGACAGCTGAAGCTGTGCTGTTAGGGAAGGACGATCTTAACAAGGAGGTTTTCACTTAAACGTTAGCTTGTGCATCTGCTGCTGTGGATATTGGACTGTCAGCATCGCCGAAATATACTGTATGACGATTTCATAGAAGCTGCAATCAGGCAGTTTTAGTATAACTGCATATATTTGCCATGATATGTGTATTCACATATCATGGCAAATATAAGGAGGCATGTAGGAAGCATGATTGTTCTTTTCTTTGGAATTTGATGTCATATGTAGTAGGGCTGCACGATATTGGAAAAAACTCACATTGCGATATTTTATTTTTCCTCTGCATTATATATATATATTGCGATGTGAAGAAAAAAAAACAGATGACTTCAATAGCTCCATTTGGGGAAAAAAATCAATGATTGGGGTGATTTTGTAGGCGAGTAAGGAAATAACCAATTACCCAAAGCAGAGATAAATAACAGAGACCAAAGATACAATGAAATAAGCAGTTGCTTTATATTTTTCAGGTAATAATTCTAACAGATTCCTTACTGAAAGTTGACTATCAAATGTAAAATAACACTGCATAGTTTTCACTATGAATTCAATCTAACAACTCTGTGTTAAAGTTACAAAAGTGATTTTTCTTTGTGTTTTGTTGTTTGATTAACGTTCACGACAGAGAAAGCAACAGGAACATTAAACTGCTGTAAACCAATATACTGTTACACATCCATTTTCTTTCTGAATTCTTTCCCTTCACCTAAGCCATAAGCGTCTGGATCACAAGGATACTTGCAGAGCACAGTATTTCAGGCACAAATAGACGCAGAAGTGAACAGAAATCAGTGTTCACGTGCAACTGCGTGGCTCTCACTGTGTCTACACCGGACGTGAGCGGTGTGACGTGACAAAATACAATAGAACCCATTATAATCAGTGATGCTGTGTGACTGAATACACTGGATGCGACACCACAAATCCTCGACAGTAAAGTGATGCCGCGTTCTCTTTATGATGTACTGACACAAAGTTCAAATGATATTCAGTGGTCGCTTTGTCGCGTCTAGTGTAGACAGACTTTGGGGCTGTTCACATGTCGCGCCTAAAAACGCGTTGAAAACGCCAGCCGCGCCGCTCTCTCCTTCTTTCCAAAGCGCTCGGGAGCTTGCGCTTTCGTGGCGTCTGCCCTTGCTAAGCGACCGAGACCTGCGCTCTCCGCGACGACGCGGAAGTTTCAACAAAGGATAAATGGATTTCCAGCACTGAAAATCCCTGGCAGTAGCTCTGCTACTAAATGTATTTAAAATGGGTTTCTCTGTACAGCTGTCACGTCCGGTGTAGACATCGTGTCTGTGTGTGAGCAAAGAAAACAGAAAACAATCAGCATAAATATAACGACCGTAGCCTCTACTAACACAGATGCAACATCGCAATAATCGATGCTGAAACGATATATCGTGCAGCCCTAATATGTAGACATAATTTGAATTAGCTTTTTTTTTCCCCACTCTTGTCTATTCTGCCATAAACTATATCAGAGCATAACTGAAATAATGTAGACCAGACTTTATGCAAACAGTAGTCTAAAGTGTGGATATTTGTGATTGATTGATTTACTTTGTTTGTTTGTTTATGGAAAAAATGAATTACTCAGGATTTTTTTTAATGATTTATTTATGGTAAAGGTAGTAGTAGCAATAATATTAATAATAATAATAGTAGTAATAATAATAAATGTTTATATCAATGTATATAAAAGACTATTATATATTATATTATAAAGTTATATATGTATATAATAATTCTGCCTGTATTATTTTGTTATATGATTGATTGATTGATTTGATTGTAATTTTTTTTTGAATACATAAATCTATGTAAATGTAGTAGTAGTAGTATTATATAAAATTAAAGAAAATATCAATAAAATTATTGGTATGATTAAGTATTTTTTTTTTTTTTTTTTTTTTTTTTTTTTTTTTTTTTTTATTTTTATTATTTTTTTTTTGTTTTTTTTTTTATGTTTTTTTTTTATTTTACAGTGGCATGCTAATATTATCGCTTTTTCTGGTTATCGAAACATAAAGGTTTGTTTGTATATATAACCTTTCTGGATTTTTGTATTTTTTTTATAATAAGTATTTATGTTAAAGGTAGTAGTAGTAGTATCAAGAATAAGAATTATAATAATAGTTAGAATATCTTGATTTTTTAAGGTGAATTCATGTTGATTGAGACTTTCCCAGTTCTCTGAATGGCAAAAAGTGTCCCAATTTTCCTGGATTCACCTAAAATCATCCTTGCACCACCATGCTTTATTGTTGTGATGAGCAGTCTTGTTTTGTGCCAAGCGTATGAATGCAAGATAACCGCATGACTATGGACTATAATAACTTTCAGTAAGCGTTTGGTCAATTCTAAACGTACTCCAGAAGTGTAGAGGTGTAGAATACGAGCCCTAGGGGGATGTAGGGAGCCTGTACTCCTCTAGTTTCCTTTGCGTTGCGTCTTGTTTGAGTTTTTGGCCGTCTTGCTGAAGGGCTACACATCCACTGAATGTCAGTTCAGAGCCTTCATGCAGTATGCATTAAACGGATGCTTAATGCAGGCAGCCCATGGACTGCATAATACATGATGGGATGAGGCCGGTATCCTCCCGAAACGCTCACATCGCACCTCAGGGCCGGCGAGGAAGCTTTCCACCTCAGTAGTGGCCTTGCCCTGCAGATGACCTGAGAGAGACACACATGTAGTCATTCATAGATCTGAAGACTCGCTCTCATATTTCCACCGACTTCAATATACACACTCCTGCCCCACAAATGACCTTTCTCCAGTATATTATGTCTAAAAGAATGTTAAGAGGGGAATGTAGTCATATTGTGCCTTCTTTTTATACAGCAGAGAGCAGAAACTGTACACTTGGAGTGGTTTTGGGTGTTTCTTACATGGCAGTATCAGGAATAAAGTTTGTGTGAGTTACAAGTGAGCAGCTGTTCTATCTAAAGTCAGGGATTGCAATCTCTGTTGTTAAATATTTAGTGTGATGTTATAAAGACAGCAGCATGTGTTCCAAAAGTACACTGTAAAAAATAATTGTGATTTTAACAGTAAAAGACTGTAAAAATGCTACAGTAAAAACCTGTTAATTGGTTATCAGTAACTTTTCATACTATATACGGTGAATAACTAATTAAATTTTTTGGGAAGTGAATAAGAAAAAGTCATTGTATAATTTACAGTGAAAAACCGTAAATTGACACTCCCAGAATTCCCTGCATGACACTTCCTATTTTATGTTTTTTCATTGATATAACTATGTTTCTTTTTCGTTTTTCTCATCAGTTGTATACATTAGGTTTATCTTACATCTAATGTTTAAATGAATGGTTACTGCATTATTTCAGTATCGTGTGTTACCATGATGGTGTTTAGTGGTTATGGTTCAGAACAGATATTAGTACTTCAATATGCTGGTTTATTAACATTATATCAGTTAATGAAATATGTTTTTTTATTGTGAATTTAAGTTAAGTCTGTAAAACCTAAAATGTTTATACCGTATTTTTAATGGTGAAGTTCTGGCAAACACAGTTGCCGGTATTTTACCGTAAATGTCACAGATTATTATTTTTTTTTTACAGTGTATTGTCAATTATTATCAATGTTGCAAACAGTTGTGCTGCTTCATATTTTCATGCAAAACATGATACTTTTTATTACATTCTGGATTCTCTGATGAATAGAAAGTTCAAAGGAACAGCATTTATTTGAAATATAAACTTTTATAACATTATTAATCTCTTTACAGTCACTTCTGATCAATTTGAATGCATCCTTGCTTTATAGAAGTGTTATTAAGAAATCTTACTGACCCCAAACGTTTGAGCGGTAATATATATTTTGGAATATGTTGACCCCTAACCTCACTATGAACGACCGTAATAGCGATGCTTGGCTTGGCAAACACCACTAACAGGTCATGCAGAGTCAAAAGTCGTGATGCAGAAGGATATTTCATACTCAAGTCAGCTTTCCCAGCCTGTGTGTTTGTGTGTGTGATGAAGTGCTCTTTGCCATATGTTTGTGAATGTGTGTGTGTGTGTGTGTGTGTGAGAGAGAGAGTGAGCGTGCTCTCGTGGGTGTCAGCAGAGTGCCTGTGTGGGCGGCTCTCTTACCACACGCAGCTTTTTAGCCCGAAGGCTTTTGGCATTGTTTCTCCGAATCCCATTTTCATATGATGTGCATCTGAGAGCCGGCTGGTGGAGGCACATCATTAAACTGCAGTGACTGCTATGCTAATGACTGCTGAAGGCAGCCTGACCGCGGCAGAGCCTCAGCACGTACACATGCATAGAAAACCGTGAAGAAGAGCATACGAGAGCGCATCAGTCCACCGAGACAGCAGAGCTCTCAGCCTGTCATAAGCTTTCTTTATCCTCCTCTTCCTGACAGACAGGCCGGCTTCAGACGTTTCTTATCGAGGTGAGCATGAGAGATTTTGAGATTTGACCTTTGAGTAGTCTTTTCACACTTTGACCCAGGGTTGCATTTTAACTCAGAACTATTATTCTCTAATTACTAGATCACATACTAACCTGAGATAAATGATCAAATGGAGCACTGCAGTGATGTTGCAGTGTTGTTTTTGTAGGCCAACTGGAAGTTCTGCATCGCCCGGCTCCCTCGACAAAAACTCAATAGGATTTTCTATTGGCTTTTGGATTATTGCAGAAAATAAACTTTTTCATCATGATAATCTGCACAAATGAACACGCAGTTTAGGAATATTGAAGCCTAAATGCAACCAACAGAAGTGAAAAACTAAATGTTGGCTATCTACACCATAGAGACACAGAAACAAAAATAAAATGCTAAAAATGTCCTCACCCTCAGGCCACCCAAGATGTAGATGAGTTTGTTTCTTCATCAGATTTGGAGAAATGTAGCATTACATCACTGGCTCAGCAATGGATGCTCTGCAGTGAATGGGTGCCGTCAGAATGAGAGTCCAAACAGCTGATAAAAACATCACAATAATCCCCAAGTTATCCACACCACTCCAGTCCATCAGAAGTAAAAAGCTGCGTGTTTGTAAGAAACAAATACATTATTAGGACGTTTTTAACTTTAGGTTGTTGCGTCAGACAAAAATAAGGATCCATAATAACGCTTCCTCCAGTGAAAAAGTCTATCTCCTGTTGTCACATCAAAATCCACCCGCATATTTGTTAAGAACTTGTTTTGGCTTGTAAACAGCTTGATCTGTGCAGTAGACTTTTCCACTAGAGGAAGCAATATTATGCATTATGGACTCATATTTTAGCCTGAAGCAATGATTTGAAGTTAAAGGGTTCATATGATGCCATTGAAATATTCCTTCTCTTGGGTTACAATATCTGTGCATAAAGAAGATCTGTAAAGTTTGCAAAGACTAAAGTCTCAAATCCGAAGAGATATTCTTTATAAAGGTTAAGAGTCAACCATTCCTACCTAAAACGGCTTGTTCTAACATGCTCCCACATGTCTACGTCACTGTGTGGGGAAATTTGCATAACGCCGCCCAAATGTTCACGCTCCTTCGTCGAATCCGCCGGCCTCCACTCACTCTAGGCCACCCCGCCGCCGCCGCCGCTCACTCTAGCCCGCCGGGTGTTTCGTTGTGAAAGCGAAACTACTTTGTTTGTTTGGTCTTCCAAAAGAGGACACACCTAGAAATCAGTGGTTACGTTTTATTTACAACACTGTTCCAGAACAGTTAACCCAAATATCCAGATGTGTGCAACACATTTTATGGAGAACTGTTTCCTGAAGATGAGACTTTTTACTGAAAAGACGTTTTTTTTTCATATTTAAGGGATTTGCCACTGATGATTCAAACTGAGTTTTGAGCAGTGTAGAGCAGTGCTAGTAGTTTGTCATTTCTCCGATCACGAATGCAGACATGGTTTTATGTTTACGCGGTGCAATGCAATGCGTAAAAAGACAGTATAAGTCATTATAATCCGTCCCCATTGGATGCAACAAATGCCTCGTATATAATGGGTTTTAATGTTTTTGTCTCGTCGCTCTGGCCGGACACGGTATCAACAGTATGGTAAGGGGCGTAACGTTTCTGTCACATGCTTGAGGTATTCGGCAAATCACAACGTACTGGATAGCTGGCCCATCACAGCACACCTCGCTTTTCAGAACGATGAGCGTTGTAAAAATCGCCGTGTTTCAGAAAGGCGGCATAGAGGAGAAACAATAATGTACAGTATTGGAAAATTGTTTTTTTTTGACCCGTAAACCACATAAACCATTTCATTAACCCAATACAACACAATAATGTTCTTTTTAGCAACATCATATGACCCCTTTAAAGTTTAAATGCCTTATTGATGGATTTGTTTCTTACAAACTTGCAGCTTTTCACTTCACAAGACATTTGTTGATGGACTGGAGTGGTGTGGGTTACTTGTGGATTATTGTGATGTTTTTATCAGCTGTTTGGACTCTCAATCTGATGGCACCCATTCACTGTAGAGGATTTTTCTAGTTCACAAATATTCTCCAACTTGTGTGTGAGACAAGTTTCCAGAATGATGTACATTAACACAGACAGTGTGTGCAAATAAAAACCTGTGCAACAGGACTCCTAAAACTTTTGCTAAGCCACCCAATCACATTTTGTGAAAGCACTTGCACTTTTTTAAAACATAATATACATCAGACAATGTGTGTAAGTGCCTGAGGCTGAGACTAGGGTTTCTGCCCCTCACCATCACTTTTTCAAGGGCACAACCTCCTCTGCTGCACCGCCGCTGTAATTGAAGATGAGGGGGTAATCAAAGCAGTCCTGGGACCCCCTGAGCGCCGATGCCTAGACACTCGAAGGATGAGACAAATGGCCAAAACTCAGGGGTGGATTCCTGTCCTCCTCTCCTCTAGTTTTTCTGCTGATCGTCTACTCGCCCCTCCCGTGAGCCTCTGAGGAGTTACTGCAGCTTACTGTAGGGAGGTGTTGGGTTGCGGATATGTGTGAAAGAGCTTTGAAGAGGAGGAACCGCATCCTGACCTTAAACAAGCTGAATGTTTTAAGCAGCCTATGCAATAGAGGTCAAAGGAATTCAATGATTATTTCTCCCAAAAATGAAAATTGTGTCTATGTTTACTCACCCTGACATTGGTGCAAACCTGTATGAATTTCTTTCTTATGTGGAACAAAAATAATATATTCTGAAGGCTGTGCTCACGTTCTTTTCCATTCCAAAAATAATGAATGGAGCTTTCAAGCTTTAAAAACGACATCGAAAGAGATCCATTCACGCACTGAAATGTACGTCTTTGTTCACTGAAAGTCTTCACACCTTCCAGGGCTTCACGAGGGATTAGAGCATGATTCAGATCTTTTCAGTGTTTCTGGCTGGAAGTCTAAATGATCTGTTCACAAATCTGAATGAATCATTTGAATCACTCGATCTGGTTTCAGTTTTAGTAATTTAAGAACTTTAACTTACATACTACTGTAATTTTTACAATTATTTAGAATTGCCTTTATATATGTCAGTTGTCTTTTTAATATTTAGCGTAAGTTTTAGTAATGTGCTTCTGAATAAATATTAAACAATTATTATTATTTTAAATTGGTTAGATTTTATTTATGTTGTTAGTTTTCATTTTAATATGCAGTGCAAATTTTAGTCGGTTTGTTTTGTGCTACTTTTTTAATATTTATATTTACCTTTTTTATTTCAGTTTTTTTTTTCCAGTTTTTCCTTCACTGTAAAAAATAAATCCGTAAAATAACATAAAAAGTACTGGCAGCTCATTACACATGACATTATCCATTGATTTTACGGACATTTCTGTTAACTCTAAAACACAATGCAATTAAGTGTAAAATTCTAAATACTGATAAAACACCTGTAAAATATAAATACGGAAAAAATCCTTCAAATTACACAGTATCTTGTGCCCTGTTGAGTGTTTAGTTGCCAAGACAACATTTCTAATTTTCATATCTAATATTTATATTTTGTTTTGCGGTGTATTTCAATTAACAAAGACAATTTTTATTATATTGTCTTGAATTTTTTGTTTACAGCACTGGTCTGTTTCTCACACGCAGCATCGTGTGACTTCAGAAGATTTTTATGATACTTTTATGGTGGTTTTCCTTCCTTTTTGAAGCTTCATTTCTCATTCATTGCAATTGCACAGAAAGAAATCTGTCTCCAGATTTTCACCCTTCACACGGGTTTGAAAGGACACAAGGGTTAATAAATAATGGCATCCTTTTCATTTTTGGGTGAACTGTTCTGTTCAACAAACTGAATTTTCAAGCAGCCTGTGCAGAAACACCGAGCAGAAGGTGATGGAGGTCGAGAGAATTAACACGAAGTGCTACCGAACCGCATTATTCAGTTCACTACTGCCATTCTACTCCAGAAATGCAAATGAGAAAGGGGAAGAGCTTTCTGAGGAAAGACGGAGAAGATCTGAGGAGACAGCTGGATATAATCTTTCTCTCCATCTCGCTCGTTTTTTACTTCGGGGTCTGTTTATACCTCTGAAAATTTCAGTAGGAGGCAAAATGTTTGCTTTAATTTACTCAAGCTCGTTGAGTTCTTGACGCCAAACACCCTCCCTTCACGTCTGTCATCCCTTAATTTCCTCCATCCCGCTCATGCGGCGCTTCATTAATGGCTTGTAATGCCTAACAAGGGCAGAGGAGGCGTCTGACAGGAACACCCTCCGCCGAGAGATCGAGGGTTTGTGCTTGAAGAGCCAGAGGATTTGAACAGACTCCACATTCACAGGTTTATTCCTGGCCGTTGCCATTTCCACAGGAACCCATACCTGCCAAACGCACACCATCACGTCTCGCATGGGGTTTGATAATAAGTTTATGATACAAATAACTTTCTTAACGTTTAATCTCATTTTTAGAAATGCTATATTTATTGGGTAACACTTTAGTTTAGGGACCAATTCTCACTCTTAAATAATTGCATGACATGACACTATTTTAGATCCCTTAATCCATGCCTAAACTTAACTTAACTGTTTTTTGTTGACTAAAAAAAACCTTCATATTTGATACATGAGGTGTTTATGGCTCATATAATGTAAATATGGAGGAAAATTCTTTTTTTTTTTTTCAGAGCCCAAACATGTGCTGAAGCTCATAATTATAATATGGCCAAAAAGTATCTATAATATCTATATCTCTCAACAATGTCTTAGAACGATGGTATTTAAATGCTTAATTTGATGATCAAACCATACAAAGCAATGCAATGCAATGATGATTGAGAGATAAACAATCATATAAGCATTCCTCAAAATATGTGAGATGTTCTGGAGGCTTGGGAAGATCATTCCTCCGCTGAGGAACGGTGAAAGTAAAGCTTCTGGAAACAAACGCTCCTCAAACGCCTGATGATCAGATTTCAGATTCGAGATTTTTTTTTTTTTTTTATAGTGATATTTGGATAATCAAGCCAAGGGACTTCAGTCCAGCAAGTGCTCATATAGGGAAATCTTAAACCATGTAACAATATAAAAGTTCTTCTTCAAGTAAAATTCTTATATTTACGTTCAAAATCTTTAAAGATTTTACAGCAAAATGACTCATGAACCACGAGCTGAAGGTGAAAGTTCATACAGTTACTGTATACTAAAAGTCCTTATGGTCACAATTTGGTTTGAGGACCAATTCTCACTATTAACTAACAATTAACCACAAGTTTTACCTCAACAAACTCCTAATTTGCTGATTATTAATAGTTAGTAAGCTAGTTGTTAAGTTTAGGTTTGGGGTAGGATTAAGGGAGCTAAAATATGCAGAATAAGGCATTAATATGTGCTTTAAAAGTACTAATAAACAGTCAATATGCCAGTAATAGGCATCCTAATAAGCAGCTAGTTAATAGTGCAAATTGGTCCCTAAAGTATTACCACCCTTTTACTTGCTAAATAAGTATAAACTAGGCCTATATATAAAACTATCAATCAGAGAAAAGGCATCTAGTAGATTGTGTACAACAGGTTTTGATCATGCTGATCATTTAGAGACCTTAGAAATGTGTTTATCAAATATGATACGGTAGATATGAAACAGGCTTTATAGGGTTAAATGTACAAACACATAGTCTGGTCATGAATAATGTGCTAGGGGCCATTCAAATGCCCTTCAGGTGCCCCGTCTACTTTACTAGAAACCCCCAGTGCACTCTGGGATTGGATTCATCAATCAGTATGCTCAA
The DNA here is from genome assembly GCA_018155175.1 of Sinocyclocheilus anophthalmus. Classification (NCBI taxonomy): domain Eukaryota; kingdom Metazoa; phylum Chordata; class Actinopteri; order Cypriniformes; family Cyprinidae; genus Sinocyclocheilus; species Sinocyclocheilus anophthalmus. The sequence continues at coordinate 116,977 of JADLZN010011653.1, read as the reverse complement.
ATGTATCTTTGGATGACCATGTGTTGGAGTAGATTGGAAAACATCACAGTAGATTTGATTCTGGAATCATTTGGAGGTCATTTTGGCCTGACTTTGAAATCCTCGTTCATCCTTCGTTCGGTTTCCTGTGTGATTTTAACGCAGCGTTCCGTTTGCTAAAGGGCACAGTGGGAAATACTGTTTGCAGCAGAAGTTTAATTTGAACCTGTGGTCACGCGTCTGAATTGCAAACTAATTCTCACCTGTCTTTGCACTCGTTAACCTTTCCCTGCGAAATGTTTTATTGTCTGCAGCGTTAACTGTACGTGAGCCGGTCTAGTCGCAGGCGAGTCGTCCGCACATCTGCATTCCCTTAAGGAATAGCGTACTGTGTATGTGTTTCATTGTCATTTCCAGTGTATGGCTACCACAGTTTTTCTGCAGTGTCTGCAGCTGATCCACAGAATAAAAAATGAGCTGTGTGACACCTCTGTAGTGTGTGTGTGTGTGAGACTGGGATTCTGCAGTGTGACATCCCAACAATGGGGTGCCTGCTGCAGCCGCATCAATTAACATGAGGCAGTGGCTGCTGTGCTCTGATTGGCCGAGAGATCTGTCATGTCGCTTTTTCCTCCCACCCTCAAAGCTCCACCTCCACCGCTAGTGGAGGAGCAGAGCAGAGTCTTTGTGTGCATGTGCTGGTGTGTGCAGTGTAGTTTTAGCTGCTGCTGCCCCCTTCTGGAAGAGCCTTAGGCTATGCACTCCCACACTTACATGCTGTTCACTCATTTACAACCAAATTATTCATTTCTTCCCTATTTTAAAGGGTAATATGCCAGAATGATTGTCCTAAAGGCTGTTAAGCTTGTAAGTGTTCATTGTCTCATTAATCCCTGTAGTTAATGGAGGGCCAAGCCAAAAATTTCTTAACCTTCCTGACTGATATGTTGTATTGTTTTGTATTGTAATGTATTGTATACATTTTTCAAAAATTTCAATTTTTGCCTTTACTATACTATTACAAATAAATTATGTTCTTTTTGAGCTTGATATTTAGGGGTCGACCGATATGTGTTTTTCAAGGCCGATGCCGATACCGATTATTACAGATCAAATAACCGATATATATGTCTGGTGTAAAAATGAAAATTTATGTCAAAATTAAGAATAACAATGGCTCTGACAAAAACTGCCTTCCCTGGTTTTGGTTGAGTGTAGTACTCCCACAGTAAACTCTTTATTTTTTGGCAAACAAAGGGTTTAAATGTTTAATATCGCACCGATAATCCTCGAAACCCAGCCGAATCGCGTGGTCGACCCCTATTGCTATTTATGAATCACGGTTTCCACAAAAATATGAAGTATAACTGTTACCTCAAGCCTGCTTTGTAAACGGTAATAATACTTTTTACAAATGTTTTATTATTATTATGAGTATTGTTATTTTGATCAGCATATAATGTTTCTGAAGACCTCCGACACTGAAGACTGTAGTAATTGATTCTGAATTTGCTTTTGTTCATATAAATAAATTCATTTTAGCATATATTGACAATATAAATGTTTATTTTAAATGTAGTAATATTTCACAGTTTTACTGTATTTCTAATAGCAGTGTTACTATATTTTTGATCAAATGGATACAGCCTGGGTGACATAATGAGACTCTTTCAAAAAAAAATCTTACCACCTCAAACATTATAGTATATTATATGTATTACATTACATTATATTATATAATACGTATACACACAACCCACATACAATTGTATATATATCTATATATATATATATATATATATTAAATATTATTATAAATAGAAATTGAATCTTGTTCATCATATTTGAAACCCTGGATTTTAAAAATTAAATTAAAATTAAATTTGTTATATCAGATGTTAATTCCTAACTATATTCATGAGAAATGCATTGTAGCCATGGCATCTCATGCAATTTATAGACATAAAAATTTAATTAAAAATAGGATGAATTAAATCAAATAAAGATGTTCTGGACTTCACCATTTTAGTTTATTTTAGTCCAAATTCCTGTAATTCTGTCGAGACAGGTAGCTAATTTTTTCCTTCTGCTCCTATACTGTGAAGTGATATATTGATATGATTTTTCCGTTTGCAGCATCGTTTGAACTGAAAGTTTAGCCTTAACTTCCTACGCTCTGGAATCCAACACTAAGACAACACAGCGCTCTGTAATGCTGACGTAATCCTGAAGACCTTGATTAGCTTGTCCAGGTGTGTTTGAATACATGAGACTGAAACTCGCAACCGTTCAATACCCTGTATTAGACTTTCTTATTAGTCATGTCATGATTTATTTGAGCACTCTGAAGCGCCCTCTTTGGCTGCTGTTTGCTCTCTGTGATGGTGTGGAGTAACGTAAGGCCACAGTTTTCTGAGGAATAATCCATTCACGAATGTCTCTGTCCTTAAATTTGGTCTGAAAACACTCACCTGTGCCTCTGTTTAGTAGACAGCATCCATCATGAAGCTATGCGTAGATTTGCACCATCTGGCCATATTTAGGTTTGGTTCTCAAACGTATAGGACAGCCCGCGGTATCTCCCGATCCCCCATCTTGACAAACAGGCAGCTGTTGAGCTGTCTTTGAAATTCTGTGAAAACATCTGCCGCTAAACCTACTGGGAGCACATATATAGATGCTGGCTTCCTCCAAGGAGCCTTTAAGAGTGTGTGCTAGTTTAACGAAGCCAGAGCCGTCATCTAGGATACACTTGAGGAGTCCAAACTTGATTTACACATGTGTATTGAGTCTTCAATGTTTCTTCCTCGTGGAGTTCCCCATTGTTGTAAACGTTGACAATCAAACTTTCAGACAGCCTTGACCTTCCAACGACTGCCACCTGGAAACTGCAACATGTTTAGTATCATTTACTAGCTACTACTACGAACACTACTAATAATAATAATAATAATTAGTAATAATTGAAGTAGTAGTAATGATGGATGATGCCACAGATATTGCTATATCTAGAAAGCAGGGTTGCTGATGGCCTATGGCTGATATATTTAAAATAATAATAATAATAATGACTGCAAATAAGACAAAGGTGGTACTAGTAGTAGTAAGTGGCATTTATATTGATATATCTAGAAAGCAAGGTGACTGATAGCCAATAAATGCTGATATATTTAATAAAATGTAATAACTGCAAATAAGATATTATGTTGTGTTATCTTACTTTGCATAATTGTAATAATAATACCATATACTTATATAAGCAAATGTTTTTTATTCAATATAATGATTATAATATGGATAATTGTTTTCTTTTCTTTTTTTTTTTTGTTGCTATTTTGATATTGATATCTAAAAGCAGGGTGGCTGAAGGCCAATATGAGGTGGATATATTAATAAAACTGACTGCAAATAGAAAAAAAACTAGCTGTAACTTTACTTTTTGTATCATTGTTAGTAGTAGTAATATAATAATAAAGACAATAATAATCTATTACACTTATATAATACTATTATTATTATTATGTACGCAAAATGAAATAACATTTTTGCTATTTTTCTTGTTTCTTTTTCTTTTCTTTTCTTTTAATCTGGACCTCAGGATCGGAACCTCAGCAAATATAGATCAAACATAAAATCTGTGAAACATCCAGTGCATCCCAGTTACAGTATATTCAATTTCAGCCAGTGGAATGCTGCTTCTCTAGTCATATTGAAGGATGTAAACATACCGCGGTAATGTCACACAACCTGCTCAGTTTGTCTTTCATTCATTCGTATGTGTTTATGGCAGGTGTTGTTTTGAGGTCAGAAGTTCTCGGTCAAATATTGATGACGTTGAGAGAGGGTGTCTGTGCTGGATGAGTTTGTACAGGTGCCTCCCTGGAGTGTGATGTACCCAGCATGCTCTGCTGATGTCAGGCCGAACAGAAAGAGCTGTGATGGCACAGCAGAAACCGGTCCTGAGGAAAGTCAAGAGGCACTCCGGCTCTGGCACAGCCGACTCCATGCTGTCCTTTTCACTTTGTCAAGAAAAGCGTCCTCTACACTATATTAAAAACAATCATGTCTGAATATCCATTTTGGCTCAGAGCCAAGGCTGTTCAGAGTCTTGAAAGCATTAAAATATTATTATTCTTGAGTAAGTGATCCTTTAGTATATAACTATTTTCTTAGAGAAAAGCCTTTGCACACTTTTACACTTATGCCCTTCAGAACTTGCCAAAAAATGTTTGTTTTTCATTGATATCATTTCATGATTTGTTTGTTTTTCTTTTGCTTTGAATTCTTTTGTTGTATTATTTTTGTTAGTTTTTTTGTTGTTGTTGATGTTTTTTTGTTTTGATTTGTTTTCTTCTTTTTTTTTCTTTCATTGTTTGCTTTGTTTTCTGGTTTTGGGATGTTCTTTTGTTTTCTTTTTGTGTTTTTTGTTGTTGTCATAGGTTGTTTTGTTTTTGTTGCGTTTTCATTTTATTTTCTGTTTTGGTTTTTGTTTGTTTTGTTTTCTGTTTTGGTTTTTGTTTGTTTTGTTTTCTGTTTTGATTTTTTTTGCTTTGTGTTGTTTTGCTTTTAAAGGCTTACATTTTTTCCAAATGTAATTCATCACAGTTTCACTCATTTGACATAATAGCGCGGTCATATCAGTCCATAGTGGGGGAGGAAACACAGCATGGGAAGGCTCTGTGTATGTGTTTGGACATGTCCGCCTGCAGTCTTGCAAACAGTGAAAAAAATCAACAAAAAATAGTGTTTTGGGTAAAAATGGGAGTGTGCACTGTGATCATTTTCAAGCTTGAATTTGTAGCCCTTGTGCAATTAGGCTATTAACTAATGTAGCACACAACTATCACAACACACAACTATAGTGTTTCACCATCATGTGATAAAAATATGTTTGACAAATTGATTTATTGATGGATGTTCTGTTGTGTTTCTCCTACCCAGAGTAGGGAAAGCTACTTTTAATCTCAAGCAAACTACATAACGATAGATAGATAGATTTTGTTCACAGATTGTACCTTTTTTCTGAAAGTATGTGTTAGTGTTGTTTACACCAACAGTTTAGCATCAGTCTGACCTTATACTTACTAAATACTTGACTTGACTTACTAAAAACCAGCTGGCCGCTTGACTCCTCCGTTTGGCACCTGGATAATAATGCACCTTGCTCCCTCGTCATCCCATCAGTCATCTGGCTGCACTCCCTCGAGATCCTGCGCTCGTCTGCATCAGTGCCCCGCTCTCCTCTGTTTTAAAGAGAGGTTATGGACAGGAGACACCAGGAGAGTGGCTGAAGTTGACAGATGGTCCGTGTCACAGGGACACAGGGAATATTTACCGAGGGCTGCCCATGCTCCGAAATGGATCTTAATGTTCCTCTTTGCTGAGCCATCACTTTGAAAAATGAACATGTGCAACTCCTTCGCCAACCTTGCATCTGTACCTTCCGCTCTGGCTTTTGCCGCATGTTCTGGTGCGTCTTCATAACCGATGGCTTTCTTGACTCTCTTTGAGACGTCTTTAATAGAGCAGCCGTGTGTTACGTTTAGCCGAAGCATCGGTCAAACACAATGTGCCGGTGTGGAGGAGGCCTGTGGTGTTTCTGGAGCAGACGGGGCTGCTGTGGACGGGATGGCCTGCAGCGCTCCGGCTGGACTCATTTTGCACTCTGTCAACAAATTTAACACGAGGGAATAATTAGAGAAAGATTATGCTTCTGCTGAGAAATCACAGCTACTGTACAGCCACTTCTGTTTCATTTTAGGCAGACCTGAGGATACATACATGAGTTCCAACATGATAAATATCTTTACTTGTGACAGATCAATATAAAGGCAAGATTTGTAAGATTTTTGATTGTGATGGAACCTAAAGGAAATAATGTATTGTATTTTATATAGTGTATGTATATATTTCCATTTATGCAGCGTGAGAGAAAAATATTAAATATCATATAATATAGACAAAATTACGTTTCCAAAACTAAATCATTGTTTTTTATATTGTCATTAAGACTGAAGTAAATTATTTTAAAAACAAATTCTGTATTTTTTGAGGAAAAACACAACAGAAAATCCATGGGCGGTATTATTATTATTATATTTTGTAAATGTGTTAAAAATTATTGTTAAAAATATTTAATTAACACCTTATGTAAACATGGAAAATATTTACTTTTAACATGTATTTTTTTCTACTTACTACTACTAATAATAAAAATAATAATAATGTTAATTATTTGTATTTGTGTTAAAAATATTTTGTTGGTGAGTCATAAAAATACATTTTCTTTCTTTCTTTTTCTTTCTTTCTTTCTTTCTTTCTTTCAAATGTTGCCTTCCTTCAAATTTTGGACCCCATTACTAAATTCTGTGCTAGTATTTAATATTTAACATTTTCAACAATCGGCTGAAAGCAGAAACCGATTCCCTTGACTGATTCACAATAGCAGTTCCCTTTTGCATCCAATATTTATTCTGTGAATTTTTAGGAATTTCATTTCAGCAGTTTTGGAACTTCTGTTGTTGTTGTTAGTTGTTTCTTCTTTATATCGGCATTATTGGCATTTGCCATCTTTCCTGCATTTGCCTCGATCTAAATTTCTGACGACACACCTCTGCTCACTATATTACTGGTACCAGTATTAGAAAATGAAAAACTCTCATTGTTCGACCATCACTTTTTACATATTCATAAGCAACATTAGACTAGACGTTTTCAAAAGCAGCTTTTTATCAGATACTAATCAAATATTGTCTCTGGCCTTTCTGAGTTACATGCTCCAGAGATGTGTTGCTCTCGTTTCATTCTCAGCAGTTTGACTGATCGTACAGTTTGATCAGTGTTGGTGATGGATGTTTTCAGACACACACTGTCCTCGTTCATCGTGAAGGCCGCATCTCTGACCTGACTCTCTGTTCAGTATTGATTTAGCCTGCTGCTGGCCTCTATCAGGACCGCTGAAAACATCGACAAACAAAGATTACAACATATTCTTTGGACTTTAGTGCACTTTTCTAACACAATTGCTCTGATATTTTGTGCATATCGAGAGAAAGAGAGATACATACACATACACATATGGAGTGCATGTCAATTCATTCAACACGGAGTTGGAAAGGTATGATTTATTACCCAAAAATATTACCCAAAAATGAAAAGTTACTGATCGTTTACTCAGGCCATCCAAGATGTAGATGAGTTTATTTCTTCATCAAATTTGGAGAAATTTATTATTCAATCACTTGCTCAGCAATGGATGCTTTGCAGTGAATGGGTGCCGTCAGATTGAGAGTCCAGACAGCTGATTAAAACATCACAATAATCCACAAGTAATACACACCACTCCAGTCCATCAGTTAATGACTTGTGACGTGAAAAGCTGCAACAATATTTTTAAGCACTCAATCCATCTTGGGATTTTGTAACATTTAAAAAAAATAATACTAATAATAAAATACAAGTCCTCGCCATAACAATGTTATTCCATGAAAAAGTAGTGTGGTCTGAATCAGGAGAGAAATAGGCACGGACCAAGCACTATTTACAAGCCAAAACAGATCTAAACAAATGGGGTGGATTTTGTGTAATGACAACAGATATGACTTTTCATGAGGAAGTATGATGCACTGAAATTGCAGCACCGAATTATCGGCCAAAAATGGCGTTTTGTTTTTCGGGCAAAATAGAACCACAAAAATATGGCACACAACCGCCAGCAGTGTTATGCCCCCGATCAGACCCGCACTTTCAGTGAGAGGTTCCTTTTTTTAAATTGTTTTCTATTGGCAGTGAGTGTTTTGTGTGCTGTTTATGCGCGTTTTAAGCCCCGGTCAGACTGAACTAATATGTCAGTTTATTAACAGTAAAAAATATTCTAGTGCACTCGCGCTATCCACCTTTTTCTTCCCGTAAGAGTGGGCGTGGCCATTTTTCCATTTTTGGTCTGGCTTCCGTTTTTCTGAATTAAAAGTTAAACAAAAAAAAAGGTAGTTGCGTGCCCCTCACGTTTCAACCTGAAAATACCCGGGGTCCTAGGTTTCAGACCGTCGTCACTCGCGTGGTGTGACACTCCTGCTCATATTCCGTTCTATGAGGTGCATTCTGCTCATGCTCACCGTAAAAAACAAAAACCGCTCAAATAACTCACAGACAGGAAATTTCTCTGTTGTATCCACCTTTTTCTTCAATGCGGAAATAAGCCTATGGGTGAGACTTCCGGTTCATTAGCCGCTATAGGTACATAACAAGGAGAATAATACTGTGCAGTAACCGGTAAAACTGTTTGCACTACAAACCATTGTGTTCATAATTAAGATAATACATTAAATAATATGGTAAGACACACAAATTTCCAATATCAAGCAGCGAAACGAACTGTTTTGTACAGCTAAAAAAATAGCTGGACGCGGATGAGACCAGAAGCTAAACCCAAAGAATTTACAAATGGCCGAGCCCATTTTTACGGTAAGAAAAACATGGATACTTGTTCCTGTTTGCAATAGAGCTACTGTGCTGTAACATGGCACGCTGGAACATGAGGCTGCATTCTCGTCACGGATCTGCCCCCCGCTATGTTATGCTCACATGCTCTGATAATAATAGCTTTCTAGGACTATACATTATTTGGATAATTAGTCAAAAACAACAGTTATGATGTTTTTATCAGCTGTTTGGACTCATTATGACGGCACCCATTCACTGCATGAGATAGTGATGCAATGCTACATTTCTCAATCTGTTCCACATGAAGAAAGAAACTCATCTACATCCTGGATGGCCTCAGGGTGAATTAGTCCTTTAATATTTTATTTCTCAAAAATAAAAGTGCCAAGCAAAACCAAGAAGGGATTTTTGCAAGGGATTTTTCTTAAGTGTGAAGGATATTTTAGTTATGTAACAAACCTTTTTTTTTTTTTTTTTTGGAAGAGTGTGATTTCTCAGGCAGCGCAACTTATTATATTTTGTTACATTTTGATAAAAATGTTTTTTTTTAGTTTTTTTTTTTAGAATACAATAAGATGAATGTGCATCAGAATGTATAAATATAAAATAAATAATTGTATGAGAAACAATGTCAAATGAGCAGAGATATTATTGGTCTTCTGGTATTGTGTTAGTGGTGCAATTTTTTGTTGGTAAAATTGAGATTTGATCAATAAAATTAGCAAAAATAAAACCTTCAATTGACTTTTCTTTTGATAAAAGTCCTGTCTTTAATCTATAAATGTATTAGTCATTGAAAAGTTCTCTCTGACAAACAAGAAACCAGTCGTGAGACTGTGTACGTAATATGGGATGTTTATTTATTTAATACTGTAAACAATAAAGTGTTAAACATAAATGTGACCCTGGAGCACAAAACCAGCTTAAGTTGCTGGGGGATATTTGTAGCAATAGCCAAAAACACATTGTATGGGTCACAATTATCAATTTTTCTTTTATGCCAAAATCATTAGGATATTAAGTAAACATCATGTTCCATGAAGATATTTTGTAAATTTATTGCCGTAAATATATCAAAACTTAATTTTTGATTAGTAATATGCATTGCTAAGAACTTCATTTGGACAACTTTAAAGATGATTTTCTCAATATTTAGATTTTTTTGCACCCTCAGATTCCAGATTTTCAAATAGTTGTATCTCGGCCAAATATTGTCCTAACCATACATCAATGGAAAGCTTATTTATTCAGCTTTTTCAGATGATGTATAAATCTCAATTTCAAAAAATTGACCCTTATGACTGCTTTTGTGCTCCAGGGTCACATTTAAATCTTACTGCTTTTTTAACTTTGTCAACTCTCGGAATTCGACATGATCTCTGTCCTTTGTCCACAGGTGTGCATAGGGAAGATGTTTGCTATCCAGAAGACGGTCGTTGAACAGGAGGAAAAGAAGAGCGATTGATGTGGCGTTGGAGCGACGGTCAGGTGTTCTCTGGCTGTGCAGGACTGTTGCGGGCCCGAGGGTCTTCATGTTTCCTCTTCAAACATCTGCGTCAGGCCGGTCTTGATGGGTCGATCCCACATCCGTTCCTGTTTACGCACTCATTTAAGATTCTGTGTGCCGTGAAATTATATATAATTGTACATAATGTAGTATTTTTCATGCTTTTGTGGTTTACATATTCACAATAAATCCATGTCAGCTGCATTCGCTTGTGTGGGTTTTCTGAGTAAATGGCTGTTTTCATTGATCTGTTCCTTAAAGGTTGGTTTCACAGAGGGTAAAGGTGTCTGACAAGGCCAAACGGTTAAAAATAGCTCATTCTGTTAGTTTTCAGTCAGCGATGGCCTAGTAAAAGGTGAAAGGTATAAAGATCGCATTACCAGAGTGTATAGCAAAAGCAAGCAGTTTTGTTAAAAGTCTTATGCTCGTGGCCTAAATATGGCCCAGTTCTAAGTGCATCACGTAAACAGAGATCTAAATGAAATTACATGAATTCAGGAGGCAGATACCGTTGACAGAAGCACTTGCATTAATCAATACAGTGTTAAAGAGAGTTGTATTTGGACATTTATTTCATTGTGATATTAAAGCAGCATACCAAAAAAGAATATAATAATTTGTAGTCATTATATTCTTAGATTTATATATATTTGTTCAAATATTTCAGTATTTTTTCATCACGTTTACTATTAGTTTTGCTACTTAAATATTCATATTCCCATAAGATGTAATGCATTTGCCCAACTTATGGTACATATTATACCTTCGTCTTTTAAATGGACAAAACCTTTATTCCTGTACACTGTATGTAATATTGTCTTACAACCAAATCTTACATAATTAGCATCTGATCTATATTTACTTGAGCTGTTTTATTTACAAATCTGGAACATCAGCCTTGATATCATTTCACATCCACAATGTTTGTTTTTTATTTTCAGTTTTGCTTTGGTTTATATTACATTGACTGTACAGATATGCAAATGAAAATGAAAAGCATGCACACTATATATCCAAAGATATTTTAATTGCATCTCAATGGTTGTCATTCGTGAAGAATATTTGCATATTGCAAAACAGAAGACCTTCGTCCCTCTGCATTGCTCGTAGTCAAACAGATGCATAGAGCATACAACGCTCGGAGAAACTGCAGCAAAGCTGGACTTTGGTTTAAATGACAGATAGTTTATCTCATATGTGTACATATAGACTTCAACACAGCCGATCTCTGAGAGAACTCTAAACATTTCATTTTAATGTCTTCCATCACTTTATTCTATGGAAGCTCGTTTCCGCCATGTGACAAAATTAATAATAATAATAATAATAAAGTTAATTGCAATTGCTTTTTTTTTAATCTCGTATTTAAGAGGAAAAAAGGTAGAATTACAAGATACAAACTTGCAATTATGATAAAAAAAGTATTTTTTAATGAACTGTTTTATTTTCATTCCGTGGCAGGAAAAAAGTCAGAATTGCAAGAAAAACGTCAGAATTCTGAATTTTTCCCAAAATTATGAGTTAACAAATGTCATTGATGAATACTCTCAGATCAAACTACATTTATTTGTCCCAAATGGAACTGCTGATTGTCCATAATTCATTGCTGTTTTATTTTCTCAGTGATTAAGCCTCTTCATTCCAAAGAACTTCAGTGTCAGTGCATGAGCCATGATAGAAACGACACATTTTGCATTATTAATAAATGGCTTGACTCATTTGGGAAGGAAAACCAGCATAAAGTAATGTGTGATTCCCTGCATCATTTCAGTACACAACAAAGTCAATTATTTTACCATTTACTCATCCTCATGTCATTTCAATTTGTATGACTTTCTTTCTTCTGTGGAACACGAAAGGAGATGTTTGGGAGAATGTCCACGCTGCTCTTTTCCATTAAAAAAAACACATCGCAGCCTAAAGAGGGGCTGTCAAGCTTCAAAAGGGACAAAAAACAACAAAGTATAGTATAAAGTCTTTGTGTGAGTAAAAGCTTTCCCCTCCTCCATAGCTCCCATATCTGATTTGCATTTATATTTCATTGGTTCTATGTGTCTGGAGGCATATCTGGTCTGAACAGAAGGTAAATGTATGGCAGCTTGGTTCTGCTACAGCATAAAAAAAATTTGATAAACAAATAAAAAAGGTAATTGTGAATTTTTATCTCACAATTCTGGCTTTTTTCTCTCTCAGAAACCTCGTTTTTCTAAAAAATTATAACCTGCAAGACGTAAACTCAGAACACCCCCCCCCCCCCCCCCTACCCCCCCCCCCCCCATTTTTGTCACGAATAAAAACACAAAAAATGAAGAAAATCGGCACTTGTATGACAGTATGACTTTCTTCTAGCTGCAATTCACTTTCGAATTCTGATTTGCTGTAAAGTGTATAAGTCGTTTGTGAGATAAAAAGTCACAATTATCTTTTTGTTTTTATTTTGTGTTCCTATGACAGAACAGGCTTTAATTCAAGTGTGACATGACTGCAGAAGACAAGAGTTTTAGCAAGTAATAACTTTAAAATTATAAAAGTATGTGATATTAGAATTTTAGAACATAACGGACAGGACATATGGACCACATTTATGGCACTTTCATGGTGTTTTTGGGGCTGAACAACCCTCATCCACTTAAATGAGCAGCTTGGACATTCTGCCAAATATCTTTCCACGAAAGAAACGACATCAAACGGGTTTGGAACAACATGAGGGTGACTATATGATGAAGGAAATGTCATTTTTGGTAAACTCTGTCTAGGACATGTCAATCCACTGCATATATCCTTCGGCCTTGAGCGCTGAAGCCTCTTTGACGACAGTAACAGTGCTCGGTGAAACGCGCAATGAACCCTTGCGTAAAAGCGCACCACTTCATATCGCGTTGAAAGCCGCGGTCTCGCTGGATGACGAGCTGTGGTACTTCAGCGAATAGTTCATCCCATCGTTGTTGTCCCAGAACTCAGAGTTATCGTCCCTCATGTACACGGCGAAATGCACAGCAGCGCTCGGACCTAAGAAAGGAGGCGTGTACATGGTGAAGGAGAAGCGCTCTCCGCGCGTCTTGTGCTCTGTGGGCACGGGGATGGCTTGCGCATCCACGAACGACAGCCAGTCGTTGAAAGTATACCTGACCCCGACCTCTCTCCCACCCATCGCGCGTATGATCCCACGGACATCAAACTGCGTGACCGTGACGCTTTCCAGCGCGACGCGGCAGCGCGTCAGCCGCGTCTCCAAGTCACCGGTGTCCACGGGCGTCTTGAACGCCGGGACCAGATAGTCCAGAGCCAAAGAGGACTTGATGTTCACGCACAAGTCATCCATGAACTCCCGGTCCTTGTGGAGAGGGAAGCTCTTCAGCCTGGTGAAGACTTTGGCTGGAATCTGAGGATCGTCGCTGGTGCTGAAGTGCTTGACGCTCGCCAGATTCAAGCCGAGCGCGTCCGCGAACTTCACGCGTTTCCTGCAGTTCTGGGAGATCTGGTGGAACAGGTTCGCCTGCTCTGGATACGCAGGTAAGGACTTGGCTCTTCTCCTGTCTTTCAGGTATTCGGGTATCTCCTCGGGTTGAAGATCATCATCGGAGTCCAGTCCGTTCTCCATCTGCTCCTCGTTCATTATGTCCATCATTCCAGGTTTGTAGTCTCCAATGACAGAACGTGTCATTCCAGGAGAATCACTCCAGAGGCGCATTTATGCGCGGTCCTACATTGGTGGTTTGTCTAGTAATCAGTTACAAGCTGGTTACGCCCACCGCTGCTGTGTACTACACAGATAAACGGAGTGAATTCAGTGGGTCTCAGTGGGTCAGAGAGAGAGAGAGATCAACATGAGCCTCTACACACACTTATTCAGACTTTTTGTTTTTTGGAATCATTGGCTATAAAAATTGTTTGTTTTGTGCCATAAATGATTGAGCTCATTTGTTCCCCAGTATATAATATAATATAATTAATATAATAATTACAGCATTACAGTACTTTAATTTATTTATAACACAATTTATAAATAATTTAAAACACATTTTAACAATTTATAAATTATAGCATGTACACGGTGTTTTGCTAAATAAATAATAGTCATGCAGTACTTGTAAAAAATGTATAGTGTAATGTGTTATCTAATCCACTGACCATCTCAGAATATCCTAGCTCAACCCTAAATATACAATACATACATCTTTAAACTACTCCAAAATATATTTGGGTGAAAATAAAAAATATTTACTATATTTATAAATAATGAAAAACATTTTCCTCAATATAACATTAATGTACTTTATATTTAATTAATAAATAAATAAAAGTACATTCTATAATGTGAAGTTTTTAATTGACCCATACAACCGTTCTTTTCTGTAGATTTCATTGCTCTGCGTTCCAAGAGGTTTTATATACAGTATAACATCTCTGAGATTCCTCACAATTTCACTTGCTGTTGTGTGTATGTGTGTGTGGAAATTGTCTCCATGGTCACTCGGAGCATGCTGTTCCAGAGCTGTGCGCTGCTTGTGACATATGTAATATAAGTTACTATTAACGTCTTGATTAATGAAGAACATTACATCACATTCACAATCATGCCTTTGGTCTGAATATCAGCATGACTGTGATTACCTGCGGCACTCAGTCGAGACCTACGAGAAATGGACATTCGGTAAAAGTGCTTTAAAAGGAATCATTTAAACAGTTGCTGGAAACGGGCAACAGGTTTCTGCGCAGATGTAACCAGCAAAAATGTAAACAGGCTACAAAGTGTCCATGTGTGGCTCTGTGTCAGTACTGCAGCTCTGGCTGCTGTCCCATCTAATGTCCGCAGGTCAGTGAGATCTTCAAAACACGCTGTTATCACAGACAAGACAAACACACTGTTACAACACCATTAATGTCCAGCTACAACACGAGTTCACAGATGCACTTGACCTAATACGGCTTTTGATTTACATGTTTACATGGACTGAGCATTGTGTAAAGCCATAGTCCAACAGCAGTTTAAATGTTATTACAGGCTGAAAGCACAATACATGATGTGATGAGCAGGGCTGGGCAAAAATACATCAAAATGTATTTTAAAATAAAATACCAAATAACTTAACTTTAAGTGTATCAAAATAAACTACAAAATACAGGAGCCAAACCAAGTATCAAAATAAACTACTGTATTTAAAAAATACTAAAAAATACTTTTACAAGGGAGCATGATATTTCTTCGCAAACCTTCCGTCAGTTGGCCTATTTGATCTATCCCTTCACCATATTACACTCAGCAACAGCTTTTCTTTGCCCGAGTCGTGCAATAAATCTGACATATGCAACCAGTTAACAGATCAAATATTCACTCCCAGATGAAGGTTAGTTTTAAAGTAACCAACAGTTTAATGTTTAACTGTTTGCGAATGACTCCTAATTTAGTTACATGATGTTTGGTAACAAAAGGCCTAGCTTGCATCAGCAGCACTGACTCAATGACAAACAAGGCATCCATAAGAAGACAACTGAAGGCTCCTGTATTCATAGCAACTAGTTTCTAACTAATTAATCATTTGATTGTTGGTCAAATATACTAATATATTATGTGTCAGGCAGTCATTCATGCATGCAAATGCTATACAGCTACTTCAATTAGGGTGCAATATTCAGCAGTCAAATATTTATTATCAATCACTGGATGCCTATTTGGAAGATGAAAACAAACATTTTAGCATTGCAACAATTATTAAATGATCAATGTGTTTTGATTTAGAGAAACGTAATCAGAAAGTAGCAACAGAACTTGTCAAGGAGTATTAACCCAACTCAGAGCACTGAATCTATTGAGAGGTATAGAGGACACATACACGTTAATAGTGTCGTAACAACAAGTCTGGGCAAACTACTGAGGAGGCACCAAGCAGAGGCCGCATATTTATGTCATCTTCATGTAGAACTTAGTATTTATACAGTATTTTAAAACTACAAAGATACAAAATATGAAGCCATTTCCATCAACCCCATCAAATACAAATAACAAAATCCTGTTTTATATTTGAAATACGAATTTGAAATACATGTATCATAAATACTGCCCATCCCTGATGATGAGGACTTAGGATATTTAATATCAGCATATATTCTAAGTTGTTTTAACTGTAACACTTGGACACAACAATTACCACATCAGATCCTAACAAGGAATATGAAACAAGGTTTTTGCAATGAGGTACTTCACCAGCAGATGTCAGTGTTGTAACATTTCTTGACTACCAAAGGTCTAACATAAATATGGTGATCAAAACTATTTCACACTTCTGAATGTCACTCCAATGGACAACAAAATATCAAACTAGATATCTGCGCTTAAAGCGAAGTTCATTCAAAAATGTACTCATGCTCAGGCCATCCAATAAATAGATGATTGTTATAGATGATGTATATATAGATGATCTTTCTTGATAGCTTGACAGATTTGGAGAAATGTAGCATTGCATCAGTGTCTCAGCAATGGATGCTCTGCAGTGAATGGGTGCCGTCAGAATGAGAGTCCAAACAGCTGATAAAAACACCACAATAATCCACAAGTAATCCACACCACTCCAGTCCATCAGTTAATGTCTAGAGAAGCAAAAAGCTGCGTGTCTGTAAGAAACGAATCCACAATTCTGATGTTTTTAACTTTAAACCATTGCTTCTGGCTGAAATATGACTCCGTAATCCTTAATACCGCTTCCTCCAGTGAAAAAGTCATCTGGTCTGAGAGAAATATGCACAGATCAAGCACCGTTTACAAGTGAGAACAGTCCCAAACCATTCTAACAAATGTTTGGGTGTATTTTTATGTGAGAGACAACAGGAGATGGACCTATTCACTGGAGGATGCGTCGTTATGGATGTTTTAAAACACCTTAATGATGGAGTTGTTTCTTGCAAACATGCAGTTCGGCAAATGTTCATTTTTGGGTTAACTATTCCTGTATGCATGCATGAAGCCAGTTCTTCTCGAGTTTACACAGGTGTAGTTCATTACATTAACTATGGACACGATCCATGTGCGTTTCACAACTAGAAAGATCATAATCTCATGTTTAATCATTTATAATCTAACTTTTTCAATGATGAAATGTTTTGCTTGGAAAGTGGTCTTGTTCCATCTTTATGTTATATAGTAAAATGCCATTCATTCCTATTGCATCTTATTTTAAATGCAGGACCACTGTACATACACATCTGAAATAAGTTTCCCGAAAATCACAATCAGTTTCTTTGTTTATTGGGACACAACAAAGCTGAAAGATATGTCTGCTGCATTCAGTCAATGTGGCATAAAACATTGGCACAGGTTACAACGAGTCCTTCTCTCAGCCGTTAGCATTAGTGTGGAGAAGCACTGAAACAGCAATGAACACACACTGTAAACATCTGGAAGGATGTTTCTATGGGAACGCTGCATGTATCTTATATCAAGTATATTACATTCATTTTAGTTCAAGAAAAAAAAAGGGAATGTATAAACACCGTTTATGGTGGTACATTGATATGCATTTAAATGGTACATCAATGTGTAACCGACAGCCAAAAATACGTTTCTAACCGTGTTGCTCTTCACTACAGATATTAACATGTGGTGACTTCTAGCTGATTGTCTAAGCACATAATGAGATTTTTGGTTAGGTTGTGTACAATCACATGTTGAACATGTCCGGTTCATGTTTCACCCCAAATTCAAAAGAAAAATATGAAATAGAAAGATAGTTTATGACAATTAAACGAAATCCCTTCCCACTCTCATTATGATCATGCAAAATAAGTGTATGACCCTACAAATAATCTTCACATATTGTTTCTGCAAAATCTAATTTCTATTTTTTGGAACTTTTGATTTTGGGGATAAATATGCATATCATCAGATTCACTCTGCTAGCAATCAATAATTTTGCAGAATATCCAGTGAATCTGTCAGAATTGGCATATTTATTACTAAATAATTACCAGATTTTTTTGCATTCTGGCATTTTATTCATTCTCTTGTTAAGAATTTGTACGTTTGTATGATTTCTCTCTGGACCAAGTACAATCAACTTGCAATGACATGAAGATTAACAATATCTGAAGCGAGACTAAATTCATTCTATGAGGAACAAAATGTTGTCTTTATGTATGTGATCATATTCAGGACATTTCAACTGAATAAATGGTATACACATAGTATTACACAACAGAAAACAATTAGACAATGAAAACTTCATCTTTAGTATGCATATTTATAATGCTAGATCTAAAATATCCTTTGATATATCATAAAAACATCTGCATATATCAGTATTTAAATCTCAAGGGATATGAGACAATAAACATTGAAACTAACACAAAAGTTGCCTTCATTAGTAGAATCTTTATGGTAATGGGAAAACCTGAAATGGATTATGGGTACTGTAGTTGTAGGCAGAGCGAGAGAAACATCCCATCATGCCTCCTCTGCCGTGTATATACGGTACATCAACGTGACGATTACTGCGGCGACAGCAGGTATCAACCAGTTTGACCACCAGCTGCAACAAGAGACCCAGTGGAAGGTTTGGAACAAAGCACTTGGTAATTAACTTGAATTATTCATTGGAATCTTGCTATTTCTGTACTACAATGGAAAGTTTCAAGTGAAATTAAGAGAAAACAAACTTGCACTCAAAGTGTGTTACAAGTTACAACATCCACATTTCTTAAAAATGTCTCAAAACATTTAGCTTTGTGTGTGTTGTTTGGTTGGGTTATTCTTAGGCATAGCATTTAGTGGTTCACTTGAACTTACCTTGTGCTTTCTTGTACGGTCGTTACAAGTGATTCCTATTAAACAGAAAACCAAACGCGTGTTTAGGTGTTTCCACACAATGCAAGTCCAAAACAAAGACACTGCAGAGTTTGTTAAAATCATAAGCATGGAAAAAAACGATTTGAAAAATGAATTACGTACTGGTGGTTTGGCAAGCTTGTCCCTGTCATCCTGCGAGACATGCAGAGGAGGAGAGGCATGAATAAAAATAGCACAGGCTTTTTCACACACTGACATTTTATCAACAAAGCACATTAATGAGCATGTCCTACCGAGCACACAGTGACTAAAACCTATAAATCAGCTTTACAGTGGCTGTCAAAATAACTACTAATCAGGGCAAAATTCACAATGTATATGTATTTTATATAGCTATCCAAAGTGTGTAAATATATATTTACATTACTGTCCAGTCTATTTTATGTTTTTGTGCTAACCAAGGTTGCATGTATTTGATGATAAATAGTAAAACAGTAATATTCTGAAATATTATTACAATTTATAATAACTATTTTCTATGTGAATATATGTTAAAATGTAATTTATTCCTGTGATTTCCAGCATCATTACTGCAGTCTTCAGTGTCACATGATCTTCAGAAATCAGTATAATATGCTGATTTGCTGCTTAAGAAACTTTTCCGATTATTATCAATATGTTGCAAACAGATCTCTTTTTTTCAGGATTCTTTGATGAATAGAAAAGTTCAAAGAGGCAAGAACAGCATTTATTTGGAATAAAAATCTGTAAACGTTTAACAATTGTCACTTCTTATTCCTGCACATAAATATTTTTTAAAATTTTGCTGTCAACGTTAATCGCATCCAAAATAAGTTTGTTTACATAATATATGTATGTGTACTGTGTTTATTTATTATGTATATATAAATACACACACACACACAAACAGTATAATTTAGAAATTATTTACATGTATATGCCTTTAGATTATTATATCTAATAAACGTATTATATAAACAATTTTTTTTACATATTACATGCATTGTTGTGTATTTATATATACATAATCAATATACACAGTACACACACATATATTATGTTAACAAAACTTTTATTTTGGATGCGATGATCAATATTTTAAGTATTTGTTCAATCTATATTAGGATTCAAGTAATCGAATAAATTATAATGGTGTGTGTGTGTTTACAATTTCGAGCGTTGTAGTTTCAAACACTTATTATGCCTATTATATCATTGTGTCAAACCCTTTTTTGATTGTTAATATTTAAAAATATATATTTAAAGAAGTATTTAGTCCTATGAATTTCTTTCTATTTTAATTCTACTTCTTTAAATCTGAATTACTGTTCTGCACGCAAGGTGCACAGCCCTGCTCCATTCCGGTCACAGAAACTGTCTGATAGTATCTGTGCTGAATCCGGCAGCATTACAGATCCTCCAATAGAAATAAAAATGGCTTCCAGGTTACTGATAGTATCTCAGCCCCTGTGTTTCTAGAAAGATCTTGGATTTCATGAGATGCAACTATGAATCAACAGGTCTGATATTGTCCAGGATGAGAAATCAAGACTGTTGTTGGATCATTCCCAGATATCTCAGGGGGATTGAGTCTGTTATTTTGATTGTGTGTTGTGATTGAGAGAGCGGAGAGTGTGTGTGTGTGTGAGAGAGAGAGAGAGAGAGAGTGTGTGTGTGTAAGAGAGAGAGAGAGAGAGAGAGAGTGTGTAAGAGAGAGAGAGAGAGAGAGTGTGTGTGTGAGAGAGAGAGAGAGAGAGAGGCGAGAGGGTGTGGTAAGAGGAGAGAGAGAGAGGGTAAGAGAGATACGAAGAGTGGTAAGAGAGAGAGAGGAGAGAGAGTGAGATTGTGTGTGTGTACAGAGTGAGAGAGAGAGAGTGAGTGTGTGAGAGAGAGAGAGAGAGAGAGAGAGAGAGAGAGAGAGAGAGAGAGTGTTTTTAATCACATGGTCCTAGTGGCACCATTAAACTCACTGGGAAACTAAGATCGATAATGACTTAATGACTATTCATGCCTTTTTGTATGCCAGCGCTGACTGATGGCTGCAAAGCAACATATGCAAAACAGACTTTGAAAAACATGCAAGGTGCAATTTAAAATTACAGCCACTGAGAGCTGTCTAGCTTGAGTTTTTTATTTTTTTCTATTTTCATAAGAGTAGAAATAGAGCATATTGTGAATACATGTTTGAGTGTATTTCTAAGAAAGCACACAGGATCTTCATCAGCTGAGTTTGACACTATCTGATGTGTTAATGCTGTATCAAAAGGCCTTCTTCACACTATTGCTCAACAGTAATACTGCGCTCTGGCAGACTTACAGGATGCAGCTCTCCTATGACCATAGAGCTGGCCATCTCACGTGCATCTGTCGAGTGGCCGACGTCTTCAAAGCTCTCTGTGCCATCTCCACCCGCCTGCTCTCGCAGCACCTCCTCTCCACCCGGGTGCTGTGGACACCAGCAAATACATCAGATCATCCAGTTTAAAGCGTATTGCTTACTTATAATACCCTTTTGACCTTTGAAAAATACTGCCTAGGAAATTATCAGTTGATTTAAGCGCACCGAGTCATGCAACTTAAAATACCTTGTGTGCATTTTTAGATCTAGCAAGAGTAATGTTACTATATTAAGTAGTTTTCTAGATTTAGATAATATGGAAAGAGGTGAAAAGTTAGGTTAGGGTGGTTATATAATTATTACAGCAAGGTAGTGTGTGATGCAACTATTGCTTCCCTTCACATAAACCTCATCAATAGTAATCAAAAATAACTGTGCATTTAATTATATTAAGTTTTATTAAATACATTTCTACACGGTTAATGCACTAATGCTAATTCCACACTTAACTGTTGTAATCTTTTCGGTCCAACTTTGAGGGCACGTGGCAAAGGTCACTCCATTCAATTCTTACTTTTCAAACTTTTGTACTAGGCGTTTTTAAATGTATTCACTTATAAACTCTATGCATTATGTATATTTCACTCCTATTATGCATTACACAATTCTAGTTTGCTTGGTTACACAATGCAGTACATACACGTAATGCATGCATTACACAATTCCAAAGCGACAATACCGTAATGCGAATATTTTTGGCACCAAACTGAACATTTGAGAATTGTTTTCAAACTCACCTCCTCGAGAAACTTTGTGACGTCGTACACTTTATTATGAATGATAATCCATGTGCTTTTAAAAGAGTTCCGTTCCTCCACCTCTGACAATAGATAATATTTAACACCCGTTCCGTCTGTTTCGTTGGTTTCCATTTGTTTGTTTAAATGCGTGTTATTTGTGAGGAAGGTTACAGAAACTCTCCAAAAGTTCCCTCACGTACTTCAATACTGGACCGACCAGCAACAATTGTATTTCCTAACTCGCCAGGCAACGCCCATTCCGCTCAGGACGAAATCTGATTGGACGACATCATGCTTGGGTTGCCTAGCGTGTCTGTTTTGATTGGACCGAGGGCTGTCAATCAGCACACTGGGTTATATGTTACTCGGCAGAAGTTCACGAAAGTTCACGAGAGCGCACAGTCACGGAAGCGTTGCGGTTTATCGCCATCTCGTTAATCTAGTGATGTTCGTTAGGAAGTGTGTTGCCCTTAAAGTCATTTTAGCCGCCGTTGTTGATCTTGTTTAGGGTGTTTCTTTCACATAAGAGCAGTGTTGGGGATAATGCTTTACAAGTAACGCGAGTTACGTAATCAGATTACTTTTTTTCAAGTAACTAGTAAAGTAACGCATTACTTTTTAATTTACAAGAAAATATCTGAGCTACTTTTTCAAATAAGTAACGCAAGTTACTTTTTCCCCATTTATTGATTGAAAGCTCTCTTGTCCCCATGTTGAGAGAAATCGGGAGTAAGATGTTACTTTAGTTCTAGAATAAATGTGAACGTGCATTAATTCATCTCACTCACTCACAAACAATAAAAATCAGATTTAGTTTTCCTCACAATTAATAAAGACAGTTAAAAGCAACTCAGAATAGGACTCAAAGATGCAATAATTAAATATGTTAAATAATACAAATATCCTTTTTGTATTTAATCCCATTTTTAAAGGGGTCATATGATTCTATTTCAAGTTTTTCTTTCTCTTTGGAGTGTAACAAGCTGATTGTGAATAGATAAGAGCCCTGAAGTTGCAAAGACTAAAGTCTCAAACCAAAGATATATTCTTTATCAAAGTTAGATCTGCCACGCCCCACGCCCCCCAAAACGGCTCGTTCTAACACACCCAAACATGTCTACGTCACGATGTGGGAATATCTGCATAACGCCGCCCAAATATTCACGAAAAGAAAGGCGTGGTTTCAGTAACCGCAGTTAGTGTTGAAACAACCATGTCAGGGAGATGCTGTGTGTCTCTAGGCGAAAGCAAAACCACTTTATTTCACCTTCCGAAAGTAGATGCATTTAGGAATCATTCAGATTACTTACAACAGAACAGCAATGCATTTTATGGACGCCCGTTTCGTGAACCTAGGAGAGGAGGTAATTCTGACTTTGCTATGACAGTCTGGTGCTTTTCTGAATCAGCTACTGTTTTGTTATTTTTTTAAGTATTTGCTATTGACTGTTCAATGCGGAGTTTTGCGCATCGGTGTGTGTGTGTGTGTGTGTGTGCGAGAGAGAGAGAGAGAGAGAGAGAGAGAGAGAGAGAGAGAGAGAGAGAGAGAGAGCGCGATAACACATCACAGGGATTCAGCGTTCTTAACCGTGGCTTGTGTACTGCAAACACATACCAGCTTCATCACTGTGTCTGTCACGTAACTCTGTCCCCCTTTCGGGTTCTGTCTTTACATTTATTTAGAAAGCTGAAGCTCGCGGTTATGGTAAGGGGCGTTACATTTCCGACATAACTTTCTTCTTCTGCGTTCTGCTGTACAGACGTGAATTTACATTTCCTTCAGCCTGAGGCTTTTGCTGAGAAAGGGCTTTTACATTTGCCAAAAATAGAACTTTTTAAATTAAAAGCAAACAAGCAAGCCCAGCCCAGATTTAAAAAGTAACGCAAAAGTATTGTAACGCATTACTTTCGATAAAAAGTAACTAAGTAACGTAATTAGTTACTTTTTTAGGAAGTAACGCAATATTGTAATGCATTACTTTTAAAAGTAACTTTCCCCAACACTGGACAAGAGTATGTTCACTTGAAACATTGTCACGCGAGCCTCCTCGTTCTTGCCCCCAAAAGCTCGCGCTCTAGTACATCAGCACTTATTATTGTTGTATAACCTCAAACTGGGGTAAAACTAACCCTTTCTTTCTTTCTGTCAACACAATGTACGTAATACGCTACACTTTTTCAGAGTTATAACAGAGTTTTGTCTTATCTGAGGTAATTACTGACAATATGCGCACAATTTCATATAGTCTTTGGACCAAAATAGTCTCTGATTAACCAGTAATAGCTTATTTTGGTCACAGATCAGTGACTGTGTTGGTTCGACCAAATTAACCCTCATAATTTTATTTTCAGAATGAGTGGGACACAGTCTTTGCTTTTCCTCAATCTTCCGGAGCTGAGGAACTTATGTTGTGCAAATCTATTCTTCTTGAACAGTTATACGATGAACCAGAACAAACAAGTGAAAACCTGCAGGTGAAAAGACAAATATAATGAGTGCTGGTTATAAAACTGTAGTTTTGGTTTTTCACATATTGATTAGATTCGTGATTGATCTAGACATTTCATCTAATAGGCTTTGAGATGAAAGGCACATAAAGTGCGATTAGACCCTTGTTGTCCTTGTTGTTAGACCCTTATATGTTGAAGCTTGACTTTATGTAGCTACCCTTTGACCCATACTCGATTTTTAACTGCTTGAAACACTGGTTAAACTGGTTATTTCTTTTGGAGATTTTATGGCTTTTTCTTATACTTTTATGAATATGCATGTTTAGACACACAAATGTGATTTGGAAAGGCTGTACAAAAACATGCTTGGTTCTCATGCAATTCACCAAAAAGCACTTTGAAGAAAAAAAGAGAGAGAGAAAAGAAAAGAAAGAACCAGACATAAAAAGGCAGAGGCCTTATATCTTAAGTGCAAATAGGGATAAATACTATACTAATAGAGATACATTTCTATTTGCAAAAAAAAAAAAAGAAAAAAAAAGGTACTATTTAAGTACAAGTACACTGTGTTTTACGTAGTTGTAGTTTTGTGCACCTCAGTGTGCAAATAGTCACTACAAGTAGGCATAATAAAAAATCAACGGCATTTTTAACAAATATATTGGGGTCAAATTCCCCTATCACAAAGGAAATATTTTTTTAACATAATAGGAATTCTTAATTTATTACTTTTATATTTTATAACTCTTACATACAAGCTGCAATAGGTTTTATGTATTTTTCATAAATACATATGACTCTTTAGTGTTTTTCATATTGTTGATTTTTTTTTTAGGCGAATGGAAACCAATGGGGTCAGTTTTACCCCCAACACAAAAAAGGGTACTCAGATTTTTTTAACACAACAGCAGGGTTAATTATATAAAACATTACACTACTGTTTCAGTCTGTGAGACCAACTGAACAGACCACGTGGCTGTTCTCTAAAAAAAATCTAGAATATTTAATTATCTTGACCTCTGAAGTGTGAAAGGCTTTTCCGTCTGTCTTTCAGGGAGCTTGTTCTCTTGCATTTAGACATTGTTGCTTCTCCTGTGTTGGGCCATTTTGGGGGGCATCACTGTTATTATGACTGTAAGTATGATATATTTTGTGATATTTGCCAGCTTTAAATTGAAAAAAATTTAATATAATTAATAATTGTCCTGTGACGTTAGATAGGAAAACCAGCCTGCTTTATATCTCACAATTCATGCTCAAAAGTGCAAGATAAAAAAGTAGATGTGACATAAAACGTTTTTTTTAATTCAATGGCTGAAAGAGATGATAAACTTAAAATTCAGAGAAAAAGTCAGAATTGCTGGAAAAAAGACTGAATTGCACGATAAAAAGTCAGAAGTAAATTTTTATCCCATGGCAGAAACAAGCTTCCATAGATTCACAAAGCACACAGAAATAAGGCTGAAGAAATATTTATTTTCATTACACCTAGCAGCCATAATTCTTTGTGTCTCTCAGTTGTATTCCTACGTACAGAGAGGTCCTAAAAGGCAAGTGCTCTTGCTCATAAAATTGTTTTCAATAAAAAATGTAACATAATTATATTTAATGATGATTTGAATTAGCTCCAAAATCGATTACTAAAAAAAGTAAATAATGATTTATATTGCTTTTCCTGTGAAAACATGTTATTGTTCTTCTTTTTCCCTCAGTGTTCGTGATATGTGCATCACCTTGCGTGCATGTGCACCTGTCAGAGAAGTTTGTGCTGTTGCATATGCGTGACTTTTCATCTGAGGGTGCATGTGTGTCTGCGTGTCAGCACAGCTCGTGTAAAGGCATGTCAAAAGCACATGCAAAATATTTGAGGCATATTCCACACACTCTGTCATCTCCTTTCCTTCACAACAAATGTTGTGAATGTGCTGTCAGACTTCAGTGGGTGCACTGGTGAATAATTGACTATGTTGTGCTTATGTAACTTCCATGGCTTTTGTACGTGTGTAGCCAAAAGGAGAAAGGCGACATGCATTTGTATCGATGCAACTCAATGAAAAGACTGAATGAAGTTTTGTGTGTTTCACCAGATCACTAGCGTTGGTCAGTGTTTGATTTACAGTGGCCTAAACGTGCTATTTTTGTTTAACTGTCCATTCTGATTTTCTTTGTTCCCTGCACTTGGTCTTAGATTGCATTTTACAAGAGCGGTATCATCCAGGCTTTTGCACAGAAACATGGTCTACAGGTTAGTTTAAAGAAAAAGAATCGGTCTTGTTTGTCCAGAAAAATGTCTCAAATATCCGTTGCTCCATGAGTTCAGTCTGACCCTACTATATTTGACTGGCCTGAATTTTGTCTCCACTGCATGCATCAAAACATACACTACAGTTCAAAAGCCTGGGATCAGTAAGATTTGTTTTAACATTTTTGAAAGTCTCCTTCAAAAGACGTCCCTGCATTTGCTTGATCAAAAATACAGTAAAAACAATAATATTGTGAAATACTATTATTATTACAAATAATTGTTTCCTGTGTGAATTTATTGTAAAATATAATTTATTAATGTGATGCAAAGCTAAATTTTCAGCATCATTACTGTAGTCTTAATGTTACATTATCCTTCAGAAATCATTTTAATATGCTGATTTGCTGAAGATACATTTCATATTATTGTCCTCAGTCAAACAGGTGAATACAAATACAGCTGCTTAATATTTATGTGGAAGCTGTGATATTTAAATGTTCAAATTATCATATTTCTTTGGAATGCATATATATGATATATTATATATATGTTATATATATATAGATATAACAAATGAGTCCAAATGCTACATAAGTTAGAATAATTCTTTAAAATATTGAACAGTTATAAATGACTGCAGAATTGAATGAATTTAAAAAAAAAGTTCAGTCTGAGGTTGCATTACAAAACATTAGACCTGTATCTGATTTAGGACCACAAAAGCACGAATTGGTCACATTTGCCTGCTGTGTGATGCCTGTGCATGGTAAAGGCAATAGAAATTCACAATTATTGCTCACTGAATGTGAAGGCAGTCATTCACTAGTGTAGGCTGAGAGTAAAGTTCACTTTGTGGCTGATTTAGCTGGTGTGTAATCTTAACTGTCGCTTCACCTAGAGCCTTCTTAATAGTACAGGCATGAGTAATTCATGTAGTCCAAGACTGGATGATCCTTTCATCTTTACTGAGCTAATATTTGGTTTGCCTTGGCTCAAGGTCAGCAAGTGTCAGCTCAGCTTAGTTTAATGGAAATGAGCACACACATCAAGTTTTGGAGTTCAACAGTGTTGTCATGAATTATCACTCTGCCAGTTTAACACACCATAATTAGTTACAATTACTAATTAAAGTAATGGTAATTAATCGGGAAAAATCTAAAGTCAATTAGAAGGTCGTTCACTTTTGTTTCTCATCCAAGATTGATTGGGTATTTAAAAAAAATATGTATAAAATGTGTGTAATAAAATGTTCAAATGAGTGCATGATAAGATAATCAGACAGTTTGATGGCCTTGTGTTGGAGGCCGTGCCTTGAAAATGTGTGTTGTGCCGTCCTTGAGCTCAGTTAAAGCTGTGTTCATGGCTCTTAGAAGTATTTGGAGTTTTTCCTTCTTTCCCTGAAAAAGATTTCCTCAGTGACTCTGGAAAACGCAATGCGGTTGGTAGGTGGGAGGCATCTGTATACTTTGGCACGAGACGCTGCCGTTTGTATTCGCATTGTTAGACTGGGATTTCTCTTGATCGCAGGCAAGGAGTGACTAAGGTGGTTGAGTACTTGTATAGATACACATTTAAATGTATTTCTGCTAGTGAAAACAATATCGTTTGTGCTGTTTTGCTCACTGTTAGCACATTATGTACTTCTTTTGCTTTATCCGAGAATCATTTGTTTTTTCGAAGTCACATATTAAGCCACAGTTTATCACGTTGCGTTCTACCCTAAAGCCTAGATGACGTTCACAGTTCACCCAGTAACTGATGATGACACAGACAGATGTTTATAATAATGCATTTCTACTTCCTGCATAGCTATGATACATAGAGCATAATATTTGCATAAAATCATTTGGTATATAGTTATTTGAACAAATAGCTGTATTATTGAAATAATAATTGACATAAATGAGACCAGTTATTCACAGTAAGACTATGAGATTGCAATATTTCTTGTTCTTGTTCCTGTGTGTGGTGTTAATTTATGCTCATCTGTCTTCTGCCAGATACAGGATTTTGATATTCCTGCTCCTGTGGTGAAAAACTTCCTCCACACTAATGATGCTGTGCTGGATACAGTCATGCCAAATAACTGGTGCCATGTTCTGCCAAGGTATGTGTTTGTGTGTATGTGTGCATGTGTGAATAGACTGCTTTATACCATGTTGTTACGTTTTTACAACAGACACTTTCTAAAGCTGTACTGTTGCTCCACTGGGCATCATGGAGGGAAAAGGTCCTAATCATAATCTCCTTTGTTGTCAGTGTCAGATTTAGACAAATGAATCTATTTTTTCCTTCATTGTTTTCTCTCTCTCTCTGTGTGTGTGTGTGTGTGTGTTGTTAACGTATGAAGAAAGACCAAATCATGCATCAGTCGCCGGATTCCACACAAAGCCCATTCCAATCGTACATGGAGTCAAAAGCACAGGAACAACATGGTAAACACTACGAATAATAGTGCACACCTCCTCTCAATAAGCCCCCTAATTCTCTTCTCACAGCAGGTCATCCAAGATGTAGATGAGTATGTTTCAGCAGATTTTGAGAAATATAGCATTAGATCACTTGCTCATCAGTGGATCATCTGCAGTGAATGGGTGCCGTCAGAATGAGAGTCCGAACAGCTGATAAAAACATCACAATAATCCACAAGTAATCCACACTCCAGTCCATTAATTAACGTACTGTATTGTGAAACCAAAAGCTGTGTTTTTGTCATTCATACATCAAGGTGTTTTCAATAAAATGTTTCTCTTCATGACCAAAATATGAGTCCATAATCCAAGATTCATGCTTCCTTAAGTGAAAAGTCCCATCCCGGTGTTCCCTCGCACAGCAAAATCCTCCCACATATTTGTTTTTATAAGCTGTTTTTGCTTGTAAATAGTTCTTGATTTGTGCAGATTTGATTCAGAGAGGAAGAGCTTTTCTCTGGAGAGCAATTTATAAAATCAATTTTAAGTTAAAATGTCTTGATTGATTTGTTTATTACAGACATACAGCTTTTCACTTGACAAGACATTCATTTTCAGACTGGAGTCATGTGGGTTACTTGTGAGTTATTGTGATCGTTATGCCACATATTACGAGTTTTTAAAACGACTGCTTACACACTACAATTAACTGTTCCCACTTTAGCAAACCCTACCACACTCAAGGAGCAAAACACGGCTAGAATGTGGCACACTGTAGCCCAATTGTCATTACACACAGTGATTTGCTAAACACTAAACACACTTTTATACATCAGACACAGAAGTATATCATGATGTTACTTCCTTGCAATTACAAAGCACGGACTGTCAAATTACCACACCTATGAGCCAATCTGTTAAACACAGCCATCAGGTGCACAAACACATGATTGCTCAATTGTAGACACACCAATCAGGTTTAACCACTATAAAAATGCAGCAGGTAGGTTCACCTGCCTTCAACCAAAATGGAAGGAGTCAGAAGAAGAGTGAGGGTGAGGGTGAGGGTGAGGGTGCGGGTTAGGTGAGGGTGGGTGTGTGTGTGTGTGAGGGTGAGAGTGAGAGTGAGAGTGAGGGTGAGGGTGAGGGTGAGGGGAAGAGGAAGAGGAAGAGGAAGAGGAAGACCTGAAGCAGGAGGAGAACGTGCACAAAGAAGAAGAGGACCAAACTTATCAAATGACATTTGTGCAACACTTGTGGACCATGTTGTGAACCACGGATTGACACTGAGGGAGGCTGGACTGAGTTCAGCCAAATCTTAGCAGATATACAGTGGCATCTGGACTGTCATAAGGACTTTTCATAAGGACTTTTCGGAAGGAAAACCGGTAAAAAGATTTGTTACAGTAATCAGCCGCTTATTGTATGCACCATATCAGCACTTGTGATACCCCTTCCTGTGACATTGTACAGTAAGTTACATGTATTATTCTCTACATAGGATTGAGGGTCGGGAATGACAAGGAGGAAGGGGGCCCATATTCACGCAAGAACAAGAGAGAGAGATAATAAACATGGTTTTGGCCAATAATGCTATCAGGCTCAGAGAACTACAAGCAAACATTATCAGTGACCATGCCATTTTCAATGTCCATCAGGTCTCTGTCAACACTGGCACGCATCCTGAAAAGACATCAGGTTCAAATGAAACCACTTTATCGAGTGCCTTTTGAGCGGAATTCAGAGAGGGTCAAACGGCTGCGGCATGAGTATGTGGAGGTTTGTATTCACTTTAGCACTGTGATGTTGCATACTCCACACATTACTTTTTTACATTGACTGTAATATACTAGACCTATCCTGAACTACACAATGTCGTCTTTCACTGTATTTCAGAGTTTTGCAGATGGATGCTGAGGAAATCCTGCATGAATTCATATACTGTATATTGATGAGGCAGGGTTCAACCTCACAAAAGCAAGAAGGAGAGGCAGAAATGTCATTGGCCACAGGGCTATAATCAATGTCCCAGGGCAACATGGGGGTAACATCACCCTTTGCGCTGCCATTTCACAGCATGGGGTTCTCCTCCGTCATGCCAAAATGGGCCCTTACAACACACCTCACATTCTCGCATTTTTGGACCGATTGCACCACATCGTCACAGCAGGTAATGAAATGCACCAGATACAATACACTGTTGTCTGGGACAATGTGTCATTCCACCGCTCTGCTTTGGTCCAGAACTGGTTTCAACACCATCCACAGTTGACAGTACTATACCTTCCACCATACTCTCCGTTTCTAACCCCTATCGAAGAGTTTTTCTCTGCATGGCGGTGGAAGGTTTATGATCTCCAGCCCCAGGCTCAGGTACCCCTCATTCAGGCCATGGAGGACGCCTGTGACCGAGTCGACGCCGCAGCTGTGCAAGGATGGATTCGACATTCAAGACGGTTCTTCCCGCGTTGTCTTGCTAATGAGGATATTGCTTGTGATGTTGATAATTCTCTGGCCAGATCCAGCTAGGCGACGAGATAATGTATAGTATGTTTACTGTAGTATTTTCTGTACAATATTGTCAGTTTTTTTTTCAGATTATATTTTTTGTTTGTTGTTGTAATTGTAACCTGTACTGGATACAGTATTTTACGTCTGTTGTTTGCTGAGCTAACAGTGTTATGCACACTACTGTAGTAGCATGACAACTGGGACATGTTTTGTTGTGATCCTCCATGTTGACTGATTTGGGTATATGGAGAGAAATCAATGATATTTTCGTCAGTCTGCAGCATTGGTCTTGTGTAGTGTTTGGTGAACTATTGTATAGTTGCACTTTCTGTGTACTTCACTTACAGTACTCTAATCACTGAGAATTAGACTTGCTAAAAGTGTTTTAGGTTAGCAACAGCAGTGTGTAACTGGTTCAAAAAGATTAAAGTCATATGAAATGTGTTTCGTATGTTAACAAAATATTGTTTTTATAAAGTTGTGTATAGTTTTGACAAAAATGTTCCATTTTGCAAATGATCTGAAGTGTTGTGCTACTTTAGTGTAGGGTTGTGTTAATTGTGTGTAGTGTTTTAACAAACCGGGCCCGGTTTTCAAAATTGTGCATGCTTAAGCAATCGTAAAAAACTGTACTCTCCAACAAATTCAGAACAGTTCTCACTGCATTATTAAATTAGAGCAAACAATTTACCAATCATTAGAGAGTTTCAGGATTTTTTATTTATTCACAGGGCTGCACTCAAATAAAACCGCATGGCTTGACAGTTAATGGTGTCTCAGTGTCTGACACAGCTTTTGTTGCTGTAAATTGACTGTCATTCTGGAAGTGTTGCACTCTCTTGCCAGTCTGTTAATGTGTTTGTGTGTGTGTGTTTTCAGCACTCTGATCCACTTCTGTTTGGTTTAGAGGTCACAATGTAACCTTTGACTCCAGACTCAGTCGTGGGGCTTGGCTTTATCAAACAAAATTTGTATGTATGTGCAGACATGCACGACTACCCATTTATATTGTATATACACCATCTGTTTAAACCTAAATCACATCCAAATATTTAGTTTGAAAGTGCTAGCTTGCTTACAAATATACACAAACACAGACAAATGCAATATAATCTGCCCATTAAAAAAATAATTTGCTAAACTGTATAAATGTTCCTGTCTCTCTGTAACTTTCTGTCTTACTCTTCTGTCTGTCTCTTTAACTGTCTCTCTTTCTTGTTTTAGTATGGATATCAGCTGTCCTCAGTAAGCGAAGAGGAAGTCGTCTACTGCAGTGTGTACTTTAAACCAATAGGTGACAAGCTGTTCACGTATCCTTTAGTAAAGGTTTTAGTTAATGATCACTTCCCTGTCAATAAGATATTGATTTCAGCTATTTATAGCACAACATTTGCTCTCAGTAAAATGGTACAGTCTTGTCCAAAACACCAGCTTATGATCTCCTTGTGCTACATTTACAGCATCACACTTTTAATTTTACATCAATCTGAAATTGTTTTTCAGACATAAATTCTACTGATGGATTACAAATGGATTGTGAAAAGTAGTACAGCAGACTGTTTTGACTGACATTCATGCAACATGATAATGACACCTAGTGGACATGAGATGGGTTGTACTGTTCAGAACTGGCATCACATACTGAGCTACAGCATGTACACTGAACACTGCCAACATGTGAAACAGTTTGCATTATGCAACATTTCAAGCATTAGTATGATGCATTGTTGCCACGTGATCTTATTACATTGCAGCTTAGTTTAATGGAAATTATCTTCTCAATGGTTGCATGGTTATTTTAAATATTGAATCCAATTTTGGGAAAATCCTGATGGCAATACAATTAAATGATGAATCAAGAATCAGATGTTAGAAATGATTTCTTCTGGTTGCTACATAAATAGAAACCCAAGTGCTTTTAAAAAAAAGCATTTATTTAATCAAAGATACAGTAAAAATAGTAATATTGGTGAAATGTTATTCCAATTTAAAATAACTGTTTTCTATGTTAATCTATTTTAAAGTGTCATTTATTCCTGTGGTGTAAATGTGTATTTTTTATCATCATTACTCCAGTCTTCTGTGTAACAAGATCTTTCAGAAATCATTCTGATATGCTGATCTGTTGCTCGGGAAACTTCTTTAACTGCTTTAGCTGCTAACATTTTTTTTGCGGTATTATTGAATAGAAAAAGAAAACCATTTATTAGAATTAGACAATTTTGTAACATTTTAATTGTCATTACTGTCACTTTTTATCAATTTATTGAATCTTTGCTGAGTGAAAATATTTCTTTCTTTCATTCAAAAAAAGCAAACTTTTAAACAATACTGTACATAAAGAAAATCTGCATATTATACTCAGTATACAAGCTGTATGCTGAAGTAACAATCAGAGCAGCCTTCATCTGTGTTTCGTCCCAGAACTCTGGGAATTCAACACTATTCCCAAACATGTTTCTCATTATTAATATTACATAACACCCATTTTCACACTTGTGCTAGATCTCTGCTCATAATGAATCAGGTCTGCACTTACATTACACATTGCGGGGACAGATGAAAGATTATAAACAAACCATACGTTTTTAATCATGCCGTGTTTGGATCTAGTTTATTTATAACTGCATTGTTTTGTTTTTTTTCTATGTTGGCAATACATATCCTTGACTTCCTGCTCAGATATCCGTTGTGCTGCATCCGCACTCAGCAGGTACAGTGCTATCCCAGAGTGGACCAGCAGGGGGTACTGGGAGCCATCATATCAGATCTGCAGGCCGGACTGGAGAGTGTGTGCGGTTTTTCAGTGCGGATGACCTGCAAGCCTTGCTACTACAGCAATGAACTGAACAGACCAGACACTCAGGTACTGCATACACACACACACACACACACACACACACACACACACGTGTCCATAAACACAAACATGCTGTCACTCAGCTTACTCTCCTGCTGATAGCAATAAAGTAGCAATCAACTGGATTTGACATCAAGTACTGCACTCTGCTGCTTAGTATTACTTCTGGCATTGCCCAGTTTGTTATGAATATGCTCATCTGCAGCACAGATGCAACTGGATATGTTGCTTTATGGATGCATGTTCCAAAACTATTGAGATGCATGTGTTATCCAGATTTGAAAAACAAGCGGATTATGCAGACAGTAGAAATCCCTTTTTAAATGAAATTAGAAACATGTTTTGCAGACATTAAATACTTTTGGAAAGCTGTCATGTCGACTGGTGTGGCATGCTATTCTCAATATAAAACAAATAATTTGATTCCGCATGATATGTTTTTTCTTAATTATTATATGCAGCTTTTATGGCAAGGTTAAAAAAAAGACCAGTTGCAGACATGTTGGAGCAATTTCATATTTTATAAATAAAAGTAAAAATATTTAAAATTATTAAAATATAAGGTCGTTTCTTACTATTATGCATCGCAGCTTTTGATGGCTGATTTTATTTATTTGTTCATACTACCAACTAGAATTTCGTAAAAAATGTTAAATGGGGGATTAATCTGGCGAATAATTAAAGAATGGTGTCAGTTAAAGGCAGATGATTGCCCATTCCCTTTACATCTAGTTGGATAGAATTCCATATTTATAAATAAAAAGAAATACTTACAGTAGATTACTTCTTGAGACAAATGAAAAAAAATAAATATGTAAACCTTTTTTCATTAAGTCTGGATGTCTACACTCTAAAAATGCTGGGTTGTTTTAACCCAACTCTGGGTCAAATATTTGGACTAACCCAACTGTTGGGTTAAAAAGCTAATTTAAAAATGTAACCAAAATTTAACCCAACAGTTGGGTTAGTCCATATTTGACCCAACATTGGGTTGAAACAACCCAGCATTTTTTAGAGTTTGCCACACTTTTGGAGTTCATTTATTACATACAGTACATTTAAATCTTCATTTATTACTAAAATTATTTTGTAAAGCTAATTTTCGTAATTATGCATGCAGCCTTGATGGCCTGATTTAGAATCTAGTAAATGTGATTAATTATGGTGAATAAATTAAAAGAAA
Organism: Sinocyclocheilus anophthalmus; assembly: GCA_018155175.1. NCBI lineage: Eukaryota > Metazoa > Chordata > Actinopteri > Cypriniformes > Cyprinidae > Sinocyclocheilus > Sinocyclocheilus anophthalmus. The sequence continues at coordinate 81,450 of JADLZN010011653.1, read as the reverse complement.
TCTTGGCCAGTTTCAGACAGATGCTCAGCATGTTCCCTTTTACTCCCATATAAATCTGAAATGTTGATGCTGATTGAAGTCCTTGGACACGTAATACATCAACCTCCCACGTAAGTGATCAAAAGAGACAGCATCTCAAAGCACTTCATGCACATGCAATGCTTATTAATGACTGCAGCTTCATACCAAACAGCAATATTTAGTCAAAGACGTGGCCTTGAGGGTGGTGCACATACTCTGAGGGGATGCACAGTGGTGTATCAGTGACCCAGATCAGGCTTATGTCATTTCCTCGTCACATTCCCCCTCTTCTTTACAAAAGATAACGTTTGTGAACAAATAAACAGAGATCAAAAACTCACCCAAGTTATTTGATCTAGTTTTTGAGGACACATCGCCCGCTTTAGCTATAATATCATTGCATTGATTATTGTATCCAATGCTTTTTATATTGTTTTCTTTGTCTTAAAGATCAATACTGGCACAGAGGAAGCCTTCATTAATCTCGTAGACTGTAATGAGTGATAATGGCAACATTAGGCAGCAATGATTAACTGACTGGTTAATTGATGTACAAAAGCATACTAGTGCCAGCATCATTATCAACATACATGTTCAGCACAAATAATTGTTTAAGTAAGAGGAACCTTACAGATTTCGCAATCGAGAAAGTATTTTCTTGAGAAAGAGAAAGCTCACAGATGTGGCGGCAGAGTCAGTCTAATATAACAGGATGTTTTGGGATCATAAACAGTAAGTGTTGCCAGGCATGTTGGAGCAATTCCATATTTTATCAGTAAAATTAAATATTGACAATTATTTAAATATTAATTGAGTAGTTCTTTTAGGCAAAGTAAAACATTTGACTTAAAAATAATACTATAATTTGAAACAAAATCTTTTAAAAATAATGCACAATGCCATAATTTTACAGATGATTTATTACATAAAACACATGTATCATTTTGTAGTTAAAATGATCTGAAATATTTATAAATTATATCACATTTTATATATGTAATGTCAATTTTGGCTTAAGTTTTACGTTTTGATCAATGTCATTTTGGAGTAATCATAATTTAAGAAATTTCATGAAAGTTTAACGGTAAATTTAACTTAAGTGAACCTTTAAAAGTTTATTTTTGTAGACATCAGCGCAGAATAAACCAAACTTGCGCACTTACATAGGAACTTTTGCACAGGAAATATTTCCCTGTTCACAAACTCCTCTTTCCTTGCATTTATAGTGTTTTGAACCCCTGCCTGCAAATGTGACCACAGAAAACAGCAGCAGAGCTGTACTGAACCAGCTTCCCAGCAGCTGCCCACGGGATGCAGCGCAACACCGCTCCAGTCAGTGTGACTCAACTGGAAAACAGACTGAAAAGAAAAAGAGATCCAGTTTGGATTCGTCTGTTGACCAGAAAGACTGGACGTCCTCCAACTTGGCAACTCAGTCCTCTTCATCTCCCACTAATGTTCATTTTACTCACATCCAGTCACAATCTGCACTTCCGAGACCAAAGCTTGTGCCAATCTTCAAAAACAAATCCCACACCCACCATGGGAACGTGACTGAGATGCATGCAGCAGGGGCCGGAAGAGCAGAAGCTGACAGCAGTTTTAAGGCCTCTGTCATCTACTTGTCTGTCATCGTCTTCCAAACCCCACTGCTCCACACCACCAGCCTTTTCTAACCAGTTCTCCAGGCCTCCAGCCCTGGAGCGGATGAATTTACCTTAAGGTAAGGCCAACAGCGGAGTCAATGCGATTATCCCTACTCTGCCTTTAGTACTACAGATGCAGTCCCACATCATGCCTGAGATCCCCAGCAATAGAGTAGTAAGTAAGCTGTGCATTTTATTGATTTACTCACTTGATTTTAGTAATCAAAAGGCATGTCCAGTAATTTGAAATTATTAAGTGTGTACCATTTGTGACCCTGCAGCACAAAAGCAGTGTTAAGTCGCTGGGGTATATTTGTAGCAATAGCAATAAATACATTGTATGGGTCACAATGATCGATATTTCTTTTATGCCAAAAATCATTAGGATATTAAGTAAAGATCATGTTTCATAAAGATATTTTGTAAATTTCCTACCGTAAATATATCAAAACTGCATTGCTGCATCTGCATTGCTAAGGACTTCATTTGGACAACTTTAAAGATGATTTTCTCAATGTTTGTTTTTTTTTTGCATCCTCAGATTCCAGATTTTCATATAGTTGTATCTCAGCCAAATATTGTCCTACCTAAAAAAAAACACCAGTGGAATTTCACAAAATTGACCGTTATGACTGGTTTTGTGGTCCAGGGTCACATTTAACAATTACCTGATGTTTTATAAATAAGGTTCGGGAGGAGCATGATCAGATAATCAACCAATTCAGCACAGGTGGAGCTCATTTAGTTAATCATCTTAACTAGCACGATACATATGCCCTAACCCTAACCCTAATACAGCCAACTCCCCTCTGTCCCATGACAGTTTTCCGGCATTCCTCCTCCGCCCCAACTCCTCACTCTTAAACTATTCTCATTCCATACTAGGGACAGGGGGATTTCTCGGGGTTTGGACTATATTCCGAGCTCAGGGCCATCCCTCAGGACAGCACGCCAAATATGCTTACTATTTGCTCAATCCGCTTATAAGTAAGTGCGAACTTGTGAACGTTTATTAAAAGTTTAACTAAAATTATATTTTTAGATGCCCAATGAAACATGTTTTATCTTTTCTCCAATTCCATTATGTTTTCCCAAATTCGGTGATTTATCAATTTATTACCAAAATGGTGGTAATCAAATGAAGACATAAAACATTTATTTTAAATCAAATGAAAATTAAACCCTTTTATTTTTTTAGCAAACAAAGTGCTGCACAACAGAGGTTTACAGTTAAAATTAAAACATGGAGGATAAATTGTGTGATTATTCCTTAAAAAGAAATGATATAAAAAATATATGCTTGCTTATGTGTGTACCAGACAAAACTGTGGTTCTTATTAGACATACACAGAGACATGCAGAACATGCAGACTTCATATTTAAATAGTTTAGTTCATTTATTTAACAGGGACAATGCACAACACAAGTGTTAGCTTTAAAGCTAATTTGCATCTGCAGTCCCTGGGCAGGAAGTTGTTACAAAATTACAATATTCCGTCACAAACAATACATACAATATCACATCACACTCCATAAAATTGAAAAAATCAGGTCAGTGATCACATATTTGGCTTTCCTTAAGCCATACATTAAGCGTAGTTTTAAAAATACTAAATATTGTACACTCTCTAATATAAACAGGTATTAAATTCCATCTTTCTGCTTCTCTAACTGTCCAAAGACAGTTTTCTTATATTTAATCGAACAATCAAATAGTCTTTTTGCATTTTAATATTCACAGACACTTTGACGTTATACAGGAAATTTCTTTTTTATGACCAGATTCCTTGATTCTGTCCGCGTTTTCTGCATCGCAGAAATCATAGGGCCCTAATTTCTAAGCAGTTAAACTTACAAAAACAGAGCTCTTAGCAAATGCATGGCACGTTTTGCACAGGCAAGCACCACTTACATTTTATCACTTGGAAAATGTCCAAATTTAGTTTGCAGATTGCTGTATTTCTCATGGGATAGTGGGGCACTGATTTAGCAAGACTAGGCAAATTAATCGGTGCAGTTTCCTGAAAATAATTGATGAACCTTCATGAATGATTCAATCTGGTGTAATGTTTCTAATGGCTCCTGTCTCGACATCTTTCAGGGAGACACGTTTGAGTCTAAACGAAAGAGGCTCAAACAGAGTGTGCAGGATGTGGAAGTATATGCAACAAGCAATCAGGTACTTTCGGTATATTACTTACAGTCTGTTTTTCTATGTGTTTTTTATTTCTTTTTTGACCATTGCACATCTATAAAATGTACCATAGAAATAGTCTTCATTAGAACATGGCGTTATCTTTAACTCAGAAACTTCACAGCTGTAGTTGGAGTGTTGGCGTCGCTGCCATGTTTCACGTTTGCAGGGCAGAACAGTCTGCTATAGTCCAGAGGCCAGCAGTGTGACTGCTCATTGGCACGCATCTTATAAATGAAACCCATTACAAGTCTGGCATGTGTTCATGGTCTTGATTGAATGTCATTAAGAGAGAAGATGAGCTCATATTTTTTCTTTATGATGGAGGCTACTAACAGGTGCAGTCATATATAAACCCATATCAGATCTTTCATTTGTGTGATACGTAATGATGCCATGGCTGGTCCAGGTTATGGGTTACACACAGATATACTACTATTTTAAAGTTTGGGTTCTTTTTAAAAGAAATGTATACTTTTATGCAAAAAAATGATCCATTGCATTAATTGAAACTGGCAGTAAAGACATTTATAATGTTGCAAAGGATCTCTATTTCAGATAAATGCTGTTGTTCTGAGTTCTGAAACTCTGCAGGCATGGTTGAAGAGTCGAAGGATCAATGTGCGCTCAAAGGATAAGAAAGAGGAGCTGGTGTCAAAGGTCATGAACAGTGTTGGGCAAGTTACTCTGAAAATGTTATCAAATTACTGATTACTCCTTTTAAAAGTAATCACGTTACTGTTCTGATTACTTTATTTCAAAAGTAATTAGTTACATTACTAGTTACGTTACTTTTTTCTCCATGAAATTTATGAAATCCCAGCATACACGCGTTCACAGAACATCAACATTCACAGAACACTGTTATTTTTAACTAAAGCAAGCGGCTGCTGCATGCATGGTTTGGCAGAATGCCAGCAAAGAGCACTGCATTTGTAATCTCTAAAAGACATCTCAGTTCATCGCAATTTTGTGGGAGTCCCGTGAATCATTTTATTCTCTCGTATCCCGCGCACACACACGAGTCTCTGCACTCGCCTATCAAGTCTTGTCCCGCGCTGCACTCTGTTGCGTCGGGTCTCGTGGGAGCAGGTCTCTAATCCACTGGCACTTGACTCGACAGTGCGTGTGCTACATCCTTTTTACAATCTCTAGATTATAAAACCCTGCATTCTGTCAGCAATGTAATGCGGCAGTAACGTATAGAGACCTCAGCTTGTAACTATACTCTAATTACTGATAACGTGTTAAATTACTCAGTTACTAAAAAAGTAATCAAATTACAGTAACGCATTACTAAGTAATGCGTTACTGCTCAACACTGGTCATGAAATGTCTGAGTGAAACTTAGGAGTGTTGGGTTTGGTTACTCGCTTAAAAACACACACTATAGAGACTTTGCATACTGAGTTTTTGTTAGTTCCATTGACAAACTCTGTTGACAGTTCAATGCGTTTGCCACAAGTTACACCATATTCGTTGCAAATGACATTTGGTTTCAGACTTTTTTTCAAGCAAGACCTTGTAAGCTTAAATCTGTTGTTTAATTGGATCCAAAAAAGTAACACATTGGTCATTTGTCTGTCATCAAATTTAACCTGTTACGTTTAGTTAAACCATGCTCTGACTTTAATCAAGACTGTGGAAAAGAACCAGGCGAAAGCATTAACTTTGTCTCAGAAGTTTCTCCTAAAATTCTGTAGAAGTAAAATCGGACACAAATGAGACAATTATTGACATGCAGTAAGAAGAGATGCAAATAGCAGCTCAGGAATTTAATGACAAAATAGAGGGAGTTTATCTTGAAATCTCTTCTTTTGATTGCATATACATTAGTATTTTGTTGAAATCTCATGAAAATGATAAAAGATCTAGATGAGCCATGTGAGACTACTGCAGATTTTTTGTGACAGGATAAAAATGCAATTTTTAGTTTTGCTTCTAGCCTGTTTTCTCCGTGATCTTGCCTGACATACAGGATTTCAGTTGGCAATAATGAACGCCGGCTCTGCAGAAAACAGTAATGCAAGGTGACTTCCCTCAACCCTAATGACACCACAGACTCCAAAGAAGAGTCAGAGTAGAGTCAGAGGCTCTTGACTGAGATGGAAATCAGGCCCAGCCACTTTGATGGCTAATGATAGGGGCCAAATTACGCCGCTTTCTGTATCTTAAAAGAGCAAGATCGTTCTTGTCTCTACTGCCCTTTATACTGACAGCGCTTAATGACCCATACACATCTGACTTGAAAAGCTTTGCAGTAAGTTGGAGGTCATGCAGAAGCAAGAATGCACTTCTGCGGGGCAAATATTGTCAGGCTTGAAAAAGTGCCGTGCATTTTGCACATCAAAGATTTGAATGTGAAACAGACTTGCTACCCACCACAGGGTGACTGTTATTCATTACCACAACGGCTTCTAATATCAGCACGTTTAATTGACGTATGGCTTGTTTATGGCGGCGTACAGGGGTTAGTTGATTTATCAACTCTTGGTTTAAGTCTTCAACCTCACGTCACAGATAAAGAAAAATGCTCCTTGATAATGTTTCCCACACTTTGCAGAATGAGGCCTTTTTTTGGTTTGCATCAGCACATGCAGCGATTGATAGATGATATGTTTGATAAATTGCAATCGGTGGTGGTATCTAAATCAGTCTGTCATATTTCATCTCAGAGACAATACATATATTCATATGCGGTTGCTCTTCTGTTATTTGCTGTTCATTTACTGACATCAGAGCACCCTTGAATGCACTTTTGTTAAGGTGCCAGTCGCCACAAGGCACGGTAAAAATTCCCACTCCTGCGTGCTGGTTCATGCTCATCTCACAGTACAGGCCTCAGGACTCCTCCACCACTCTGATTTAGACTGTTTACCTGAGTTCTGGCCTGCCAGACTATACTTACAACCAGATTAATATACAGAGTCAAGGAGTCTGCTGCTGTAATTTATGAGCTTTTACAAATGAAGCATTGAAGTACCATATTAAATGCTGATTGACTAAGCAATGATGTGATATGTATTTATATTTCTCATTTGGTCTACCAGGCTAAGCAGCCAGCAAGAAGTATGTGAGAAGATTGCATTTACTCTTTCACTCTTTTGCAATTCCCAGTATTATGATTCAGTCGTGATTACAACATCACATTAATCCACAAGTAATCCACATGACTCCAGTCCATCAATGAATGTCTTGAGAAAAGTTGCATGTTTGTAAAAAAACGAATCCGTCAAGACATTTTAACTTTTAACCGTTGCTTCCGGCCATAATCCATCTGTATTATTGGTTTCTCAAATGAAAAAGTTATCTCATCTGAATCAGGAGAGAAATATGCATAGATGAAGCACCGTTTATAAATGGAAACAGTCCAGAAAAGTTTCAAACAGATATGAGGCTGGATTTTGATGTGAGAGACAACAGCAGATGGACTTACTCAATGGAGGAAGCGTTATTATGGATTATGGATTTGTATTTTGGCCAGAAGCGACGGTTTAAAGTTAAAACACATTAGTTATGGATTTGTTTCTTACAAACACACCTTTTAGCTTCACAAGACATTGATGTATGGACTGGAGTCATGTGAATTACTTATGAACTATTATTATTATACAAAAATAACACATTTTGTTCGTAAAATAATACAAGTAACTTACCCTCAAGCCTTTAATTTGAACAGAATACTGGTAAAATGCTATACATTTCAGTCCACAGAAATGTTGGAAATATGCAAATGTAAATTAAGTGTGTATTATTGAATTATTATAAGCTGTATGTGTGCACTGTAAATGAACTCCACAACAGTCTATACAGTATACTTCAATGAAATCGCAGCATTTGATAATCACGATTTGATAAGTCATATTGTTATTTCGTTTTTATTTAGATTAACTGCACACACCCCTTTGTTGATTTTAATGTTACATTTAAATAATTTGCAAACCCCCGTTTGGAAAAACTCTGACTTGGTGAATAACTGATGCTATGATCATAGAAAACGAATGCATAAACATACACAAACAACACTGCTTTTGAATCATTCAAGCGGGTAAATAATAATTACATAATTTACATTTGAATGGCATAGTGTTATTGGCAGCACCTATAGTTAAACTGGATTGTGGGTGGTTAAGGAATAAGACAAAGGTTTTTGAGCTGAAATACTGTGCACAAAAACTGCAGCGCTTTAGTGAATTGGTCTGACTTTTTTTTTTTATGCATTTCAAATATGCTGGCATAGTTGACTAATGTATGTGGATAAATTTTTCCCAAATAAAATAGTTAAAACAAATTGTAGAATACCACAAGCATGCAAGCCAATACACTAGAGGCGTGTTATGCTGTAGCTCAATGCAATCAATCTCTTCCAGCTACTATTATGCTGCTGGAAATTGCTTAAGCATCCAATATAATTAAAACAATCTGTTATCAAATGGAATGAGTAGGTCAGTTTGTATTGTGGTTAATTATAATAAATTATTACACTGTCATTTAATTAATACTGAGTGTATTATTACAGTACATTTAAATTTAAAAGTAGGAGCCATGTTAAGGATGATGGGGTTAGATATTCCAGAAATTTGGGAACGCTGCTCCTGAGAGCAGGTTAATGTCTTACAGCTGAACACCCACAGAGTCGTGATAAAATGCAGCTCGGTCATGCTGTGGTTCTCTCTCACTGCCTCAACACATGGCTAAATTTTGCTGCCAAGCAGAGAACGATCTCCGTGCTTAATGTGCCCTAATGTATGAAATACCAGAGGGACGTTCCCAGCGCTGAGCCTCAGAGCGGAGCAGGTGGCAGCTGGTCGTCTTCACCCAGCTCGAAAATCTGCTCTTAACCCTTCACAGCCCCAGTGTAACACGAAGCCCTGCAGTGTTGTAGATAGTATGTGCTTGTAAAATAATAATAACTTTTTAAAAGAGGTTTTCGAAAGTGTCAGTCATGTACAGGTGTGCAGCCTCTGGCACATTCACATGTAATTAGTTTTATATGGTGCTCAACTGCATGGCAAATTTCTTCTAAGTAACATTTAAGTTCTGTGACACACAGGGTTTAAGCACTTAATGTATGTAAAACCAAGAAATGTCAGGGAATTTGATAATCATTAATTAATTAGATAGCTTAACAAGAAAATTATATAGGAAATAATACATTTCACATTTTAAATATTTTACATTAAATGTAAAACAATACATTTAATATTCTAAATATTTAAAATGATAAAATTCTTGTTAAAATATTAATAATTTAACAGGAAAAAGATCCCAACTATACCTTCACATAAAAATATTACAAAATTATTAAGTTAATTAAACATTCTCCTTCTTTGGTTTTAAATATAAAAAGTGTGCCAAAGTGGCAAACACTGTTTTGTATGTGTAAAACAAATAGCATTTCTTTAGAATTATAACAAAAATAATTTAACAGGAAAATTATGTAAAAATTACATTTAATATTTGATTTGTTAAAGTTATTTAATTTAAAAATACATTTATAAAGTTTGTAATAAATAAAAACACATTTTTTGTGGTTATAACATGAACATTTAAATTAAATAGCATGTTCGCGTTTTTAAATAATTAAAATATTAATTAGCATTATATTTATTTAATATAAAAAGTAATAGACATTTTTATAGACGATACAAGTTTTCTAGTTATTTTCTCAGCTCTGCACCTTCTAGAAAATTATTTATAAAATCTTGACCCAGTAATCAGGAACATCTGGAAAAGTCATGGAACCCTTTGCACAGAAAGCCCACAACTTGAGCATGCATCAGAACACAGCACTCAGGAGTGGGCAATGCATCATAAATACTCAGTAAACAGAAGCGACTACAGGCCTACATGAAGTGCATTGAAACAAGGTCTGCAAACCATTTAAAAACTGACCATATGGCAACATGTTTGCTTACAAAGCCGAAAACATCTTTGCTTGCAAGATAAAAATGAAGCTTAAAGGCTTAGGAAGGCTCGGGTGCATTGTTTTAGCTTAGCTGCCGTGTTTACATGTTTTATTAGGTGGCTGTAAAAGTTTCTTTTTAGGTTTAAAAATGCCTTAGATGAGGTGCATCCGGGTCAAAAACTGTAAAGAATTTAATGCATTTTACTGTTTGTTTGGTGTGTAAATCCATTTAACAAACTGAATAACCAGAGTAACGGCAACATGTTGGCTCTGTAATTCATAGATTAATGGCTTTCATTTTTGTTCCGATTTCAAGAATTAATGTTCGTGAAACTCGGTCATAAGCTAATTACAGAGTTTGTGGTTTGAGGGCTTTTGCGTTCTCCCTTGAGGCATCTGCAGACTATCCTTGTGTCTGGTTTCAATTTCCACCCAAGAATGCTGACAGCCCTTGCCTGAATTTTTGGAGGTTTTTGAGGGGGAAAAAAATCAGTGGAAGAAACGCTGATGCTTTCCATTAACTTCACTTTGCTTCTTTATATGAAATATCACGATGTCACTCTTTCAGTCTGGCTCTCAGAGAGGGACTGGTTTATAGAGGTCAGTGTGTAAAAACGCTCCATTGTGTTTCTGAACTCACTGAACTGTGCCACCAATGTAAGAATGGGTTCTGTTGAAGCAGACCGCCTCAAGAAAAAGAAATGTTTCAGCAGGATTTCATGCCCATTAGTTTACAGCCACAGAGATATATGGCTATGTGTTAACATTTCACTCCAGGAAGTACAAGACAAATTGAATGAAATGCCTACAAGTGTGTACATTTTCAGATGTCAAAGTACTTTCTCCTGCCCTATAGTTTAATATGCAGAGGCGATTATGAGTAAGCCATTGGTAAGTTGACTTCCTGAAGAGCATAAATACTTTAACATGTCGCTTTTGATTACGCCAATGGTGTGAGTTTGGGGTGGGACTTCCTGTTTGGCTGAACAATGATGGGGGCGGGACTGTGGACGTGTCTTAAGAAACCTGTTTTAAAACTTTAAATTTTATTGTTTGAAATTCTGTTTTATGCTGCTAGTGGTAAAGAAATACCACATGTATCATTGATTATCCATTAACTCGGGGCATTTAGAATGACTGATCACCTCAGGAAGGTTTTTTTTTTTTTTTTTTATTTATTTATTTTATTTATTTATTTTGAGATTTTTCTAACATTTAAGAAAAGTATTGATGGCAGTGCAAAAGTGCCTTATGGGCAAAAAAAACAAGTGTTATTGGCCAGGGTTATTTAATATTATTTAATCCTATTGTAGGTAGTATTAATATATACTTTGTAATTATTATTTGTTATATTTTCTGTGTTATTTAAACTTTTGTTTTAGTAATTGTATGTGCTTTTGTCATTTATATTTTTCTTTTTTATATATATATATGTATAGCTTAGTTTTTCTTTCAGTTTTAGTTTTAAGTTTTTAATTTTATTTCAGCTTTATTGCCCGGCGGGCAGCTGCTGCCTCCACCCGTCCGCCTGCCGCAGCGCCCCAGCCTGCTCATCGCCAAGCATTCGCAGCACCCTTCTGGCTGTCCCTGTCTCCCCGTGTCTTCACGAAAGTCGCGGAGGGGGCTCTTGTTCCCCTCAGAGAGCAGGGTGTTCGCATCCTCAAATATCTCGACGATTGGCTTATACTAGCACAGTCTCAAGATCAGTTGTGCAAGCACAGGGACCTCGCGCTCCGGCACCTCAGCCTGTTGGGCCTTCAGAGCAAACTCTCCCCGACGCAGAGGATCTCTTTTCTCAGTATGGAACTGAGAAAAGTTCCTTCCTCACAGAGGAACGTGCGCGGTCGGTGCTGAACTGCTTGAATTCGTTCAAGGGCAGGACAGCGGTCCCACTGAAACTATTTCAGAGGCTACTGGGGCATATGGCAGCTGCAGCGGCAGTAATGCTGCTGGGGCTGCTTCATATGTGACCGCTTCAGCACTGGCTTCATGGCAGAGTTCCGAGGTGGGCGTGGCAACGCGGCAACTTCCGGGTCCAAGTTACACCGGCCTGTCACCAAACCTTCACCCGTGGGCGGAGGAATTGCCCCTAGAAAGGTCTCCAGGCATATGGGGTTTACACGATACCTTCACCACCGGCTGGGGGGCCACGTACAACGGGCACGCATTGTCGGGGGTGTGGACGGGCCCCCAACTCTTATGAGCGCAAGCACGTGCTGGTCCGAACGGACCGTTGCATACATCAACTGACAAGGTGGTCTGCGCTCCCGTCGCTTGTCGCAACTTGCCCGCCACCTCCTCCTTTGGAGTCGGAAGGTTCTGAGGTCACTTCGTGCCATTCACATTCCGGGTCTGCTCAACCGTTCATGACCGAAGAGCTGTCACAAGCTACGCTCTCGGTAGAATGGAGACTCCATCCCTAGAAGGTCCAGCTGATTTGGAGACATTTCGGAGCCGCTCAGGTAGACCTGTTTGCCTCTCCAGAAACCTCTCACTGCCAGTTGTTCTACTCCCTGACTGAGGGAACACTCGGCACGGACGCACTGGCACACAGCTGGCCGCGGGGCTTTCGCAAGTATGCATTTCCCCCAGTGGGCCTTCTGGCATAGTTGCTGTGCAAGGTCAGGAGGACGAGGAGCAGGTCCTGCTTGTGGCGCCGTATTGGCCCACTCGGACCTGGTTCCCGGAACTAATGCTCCTCGCGACAGCCCCTCCCTGGCAGATTCCTCTGAGGAAGGATTTACTGACTCAGAGACGGGGCACCCTGTGGCACCCACGTCCAGACCTCTGGAAACTTCATGTCCGGTCCCTGGACGGGACACAGAGGTTCTAGGTGACCTACCCCAAGAGATAGTTGACACCATAACTTCGGCGAGAGCACCATCTACGAGACACACTTACGCCTTGAAGTGGAACCTGTTCGTTGAGTGGTGTTCTTCTCGCCAAGAAGACCCCCAAAGATGCCCGATCAGAGTCGTGCTGTCCTTTTTGCAGCAGGGGTTGGAGCGAAGGCTGTCTCCCTCCACCCTTAAAGTCTATGTCACTGCGATTGCTGCTCACCATGACCCCGTGGAGGGGAAGTCGGTAGGGAAGCATGACATGGTCATCAGGTTCCTTAGGGGGGAGAGAAGGTTAAATCCTCCCCGGCCCCCCTCCATACCCTCTTGGGACCGGTAGCGGTGCAAAACAATACAGCAGGGCCAAAGGGGGGGCCATAAAGAAGTTAGGGGACCTGCACGCATTTTTGGTCAACGACTCGTGCCTAGAGTTCGGGCCGGCTGAATCCCAGGTAACCCTGAGGCCCCGGCCAGGCTACATGCCCAAGGTTCCCGCTACTCCCTTCAGGGATCAGGTGGTGAGCCTGCAAGCGCTGCCCCCGGAGGAGGCAGACCCAGCCTTAGCTTTGCTTTGTCCCGTCCAAGCCTTGAGATGCTACGTAGACCGGACACAAAGCTTTAGGACCTCAGATCAGCTCTTTGTCTGTTACAGAGGCCAGCAGAAAGGGAATGCCATCTCCAAGCAGAGGATGGCCCACTGGATAGTCAGGCTTATCGTGCGAGCTCACTCTACTAGAAGTGTTGCATCCTCTTGGGTGCTGGCTCGTGGCGTCTCGCTGACAGATATTTGTAGAGCTACGTGCTAGGTGACCCCCAACACATTCGCTAGATTCTATTGCCTTCGTGTGGAGCCGGTATCCTCCTGTGTTCTCACCTCAAATGGGTAGAAGCACTGAGAGGGCCGGTTACGCGGCTCTTGGCTAGAACCACTCCAGAGGTCCCTACTATAGACCGTGTTGAGATCCTCCATCCCCTAGGCAGCCAGACGTGGCGGAATGTCTGGCGCCAGGCCCTCACTCGATGAATCCGTGAGAAACCGGCTTTAGAGGCTGGTTCCATATGTAGCGGCCTAAAGGGGTTCCCATATGTGTTAAAGGCCACACTGTTATAGCATCAGAGCACTGTTCCACGGCAGACTCTGCCATTTCCAAGCGGGTTACAATCACCTCTAATCTTCCATATGCACCTAAACGGATGTTCATATGTGTAAGGGTTCGAGAAACCTCTTCAGAACGATCGGTCGTCCGCACGTCCCCCAGTGTTATCCAATTTCACTGAGTGGGTAGTGCTATGACAACAGTGACTGGTCTTCTTGTTGTGAGCCCCGGCCTACACCAAAAAGGGGCGCAGGCGGCTCGCACAGGACACTGGGAGGGGCAGCATCCATGGCGCTTTGGTAGGGATCCCTCCGACTGAAAGGGAATGTCTCGGTTACGTATGTAACCCTCGTTACCTGAAGGAGGGAACGGAGACGTCAGGTCCCGTCGCCACGGCTACTGTACCACCACTGGGTCACCGGCTCGGCTTCTCAGCGAAAACCTGGTATGCGTTGCACCGGCTTCCTTTTTATGCTCACGCTGTGATCAGCGGCAGCTGGATGCAATTATCGTATGCCAATGTGCATTGGCTCGTTTAGTTTACACTCGAAGTAGATTTGTCTCTCTAAGCGAGATCCCAATTCGTCGGTCACGACGTGACGTCTCCATTCCCTCCTTCAGGGAACGAGGGTTACATATGTAACCGAGGTGATATGTAAGGTATTTATGTATACATAACATGTATACACATGTAAGTATGTGTCTAGTTAGATTACTTCCATTAATAGGTTAGGTATATGTATGTTTAAATACATTTATAAATTTATCATCGTGGTCCATGATACATGAGATTTCATACCTTTATGTTTCCACATACAGCGGAATGATGGTAAAGCTAACTTGACTTGACAACGCTGTTTCTATTGGTGGTTTCCACTGCTAGTTCACTACTTTGGTTGCTTTGGTGTTTTGAGTGAGTCTCAGCATGGTGTATTTTCTTTCAGTGTATGTCTAAGGTATGTTTTATCTGGCAGTAGCACACCTCTGTTCTACAAGCCACATAGTTTAGGTGCACTATCAATTATATGCTGCAAAGAGCAAATTGTCAAATCTCAAATTGTTTTAGGACTCTGTCAAGGAATAAAAAGCCTGTGGTCCGTCATAATACACTGTTTCTCGATACAGACTTCTCCTTGCGGCCTTCCATGCTCTTAACCAATGTAGATACTCTTTCAAATTATATACGAGTATTATCTTCTAATTATAATGATATTATATATATATATATATATATATATATATATATATTATAGAATCTAATTACATAGTGTAATATTGATATATATATATATACACACACACACACACGTATGTATATACATACATACATACATACATTATATATTTATAACAATTGTAATAAATAGTTGATGTCACTTTTTGTTCATAGTTATTTGTTCAAATCAAGTCAAGCCTCCAGTCCATCAATGTTCAGATTTAAAGTTGTAAGTCTTCATTCAGGGTCAATAGATTCACTGCAGATGTCCTTCCAGAATCAAAATGAACCGAATAGATCCTCACTGCTCTTTTTACTTTTTTTTTTTTTTTTGGCCAGAAAGAGCATTTCTCATAGGATATCGCCATCTCTTACAAGCCAAGAAAACATTGCCCTCCATCATTGTTTATTTATGTCTTTTCTATGCATGTGTTGTTTTTGTTTTGCTGGACGTGCCTGTCATATTTTTGTTTCCGTGCTACATCTCACCCGCTTGTACGGTTTTGGAAGGGAAAGATTAAATTTATGCGAGAGATCAAGGACGATCTTTGTGTAGAGCAAAATGAATCAGTTTCCTCTGAGAAAATGAATTACACCTACTTCATCTGACCTGAACGCTCCCTGTGTAGAGCTCTTACAAAATGAGGAGAATTCGAAATCACAGCTGCTGGACTGTGGTCATAAAGACAGAGATAATTTCTATACTTGTCCTTTAGACCTTCAATACAAAGAGAAGGAAGTATTCATCCATATTTAACACCTAGACAAGCAGAAACTGGCAGCTCTTTTATATTCCTTAAAGGGATAGTTCACCCCAAGTAAATTCATCAATGTTTCACATTATAAAGAACGCAAAAGGTTTGGAACGACATGAGGGTTCAAACCTTCTCACTCACTAGTTTTGTTGTATTCTGGTAAATATGTCCTCATATGAGTTTGAAACAACATGAGGAAGAGTAAATGCTGACATCATTTTCAGGTTCATGGGAAATATTCTTTTAAAATCATGTTGCTTCGCTGCAACAACCGCCACCACAAGCATTTGAGAAACTCCCTTTGACATTGATGGAAACCCTGCAGTGAACTGAGGTGCCAAACACTGTTATAACATTGATAAAAGCACAAAGTGTGCATTGTTCTGGTTTGATCTGGAATACAGAAACATTTAATTACATAACAATCCTTGTAATCCATTGGCTGAATCTGAAAGAAATGTCTGACCCTATTGCAATTCCAAAGGATTAGGTGCAATATGTTCAAAGGAAAACGCTCAAGTCATGGATATGGAGATAGAGAGCAGGTGGAGGCAGGCATGACAGGTGAATTAATACTTCCTCGGAGCATTTTAAGGCAAGGCTCGACCTGCACCTGATTTAACTTGAGCATGGATTCAAAGGTTTGGATTCAAGCCTCCAATTAAGAGCAGCGTTCATTCCAAACTATCCACCTCATTTTTAACGCAAGACCAGGCAATGCTATTCGTAACTTAAATGTGGTTTCCGGTTACTTTGAACTTATAGATGGATTGATGGATAGATAGAGTCCCTTAAATCTATTTGTAAATAAATAAATCAGCAAGCCAATTTTTTTTTTTTTAAGTGTTGAATTATTAGTTATAGAACAGCAGACCATTATATTTAAAGGGGTCATACGGCGTTGCTAAAAAAGAACATTATTTTGTGTATTTGGTGTAATGAAATGTGTTTATGCTGTTTAAGTCTCAAAAAACATATTATTTTACACATACTGTACATTATTGTTTCTCCTCTATGCCCCGCCTTTCTGAAATGCGTCAATTTTTACAAAGCTCATCAGTCTGAAAAAGCGAGGTGTGCTCTGATTGGCCAGCTATCCAGTGCATTGTGATTGGCCAAATACCTCAAGCGTGTGACGGAAATGTTGCGCCCCTTACCATATGATGCCGTGTCCCAACGCGATAAGACAAAACCAATAAAACCCATTATAAACGAGGCATTTGTTGCATCCAGTGGGGACATAATTACTGATTATAATGACTTATACTGTCTTTTTACGCGTTGCATCGCACCTCGTAAACATAAAACCATGTCTGCATTTGTGATCGTAGAAACGACAAACAACAATCGCTACTCTACACTGCTCAAAACTCGCGTTTGAATCATCAGTGGCAAATCCATTAAATATGAAAGCATACTTACAGGCTGTGAGTCAGCATTATTTGTCAGAACACCGGCATTGTAGGCTACTCTCCCAGGAAACAGTCCTCATCCTCCATAAAATGCGCTGCTCACATCTGAATATTTGGGTTGAACTGTTCTGGAACAGTGTTGTAAATACAACTTAACCACTGATTTCTAGTTGTGTCCTCTTTTGGAAGACCAAACAAAGTAGTTTCGCTTTCACAACGAAACACACAGCGTCTCCACGAAATGGCGGCCCGGGGCAACTCTCATACAGCCGAGAATCAACGGCTAAGCCTTCTTTCTCTGCGTGAACATTTGGGCGGTGTTATGAAAATATATGCCCACATCGTGACTTAGACATGTGGGTGCGTGTTAGAATGAGCCGTTTTAGGTAGGCGTGGACGAGTCTTAACTTTTATAAAGAATATCTCTTTGGGTTTGAGACTTTAGTCTTTGCAACTTTAGGGATCTTATCTATTCACGAACAGCTTGTAACACTCCAAAGAGACAGAAAATGTCAGGGTTCTGTCACTTCGGTCTGGTGTAATTCATAGTTTTGTGACAGAGCCCTGACACTCGTGTCATGTCATTGTTTTCATGTGCGCGTGCGGCTTCGAGTGTGCTCGAGCAGTGCGCTCTCGTCTGCGTGTACTGTTTCATGTTGGAGCGTGGTGTTCAGATCCCGGCCCTCATGTCTTGAGTTTCGGTTTCGTGCCGGGGTCCGGACACTCGCACTCCATGTTCTGTCTTGTTGTGGCAGCGTGCGGTCTCGAGTTCGCTTGGCCGTGCACTCTTCTGCCCACGTGTGTTGTTTTGTGTAGCACACGGTTTGTTCAGCCGCGTGCTTTTCTTGCTGTCTTGTGTGAACACGCGGCTTATGAGTTTTCTCATTAGCTGCGTGTTCGTGTCTCTTGTTCTAGCACATGGCTTGTGATTTGTTTTGATGGCCATGTGCTTGTGTTTTGTTTTGTGTGAGCAAATGGCTTGTCTTTGATTCAGTGGCCATGTGCTCATGTCAATGTCGACCCCTCCCATTGTTACCTTAGATTAGTTAATTTTCCCACATGTGATCCCTCATTAACCTCTCATTTGACTCTCCATTTATGCTACTGTGTTTGCGTCGTGCAGTGAGTTCGTCTCGTCAAACCCTGGATGTGTCCAGATCCTGCCTTGCATTGCCTTGCCTTGCCTTGCCTTGCCTTGCCTTGCCTTGCCTTGCTTGCCAGCCTTGCCTTGCCTTGTCTCTGCCTTGCCTTGCCACCTGTTTTTCCCCCTCGGGGTAGTTTTTGTTGTTTGTTTTGTTTTATTTTAAAATAAAGCCCATTTTTCGCAATACTGAGTCCTCGCTCCATCCTCTACCCAAAACCTTGACAGAAAAACTTGAAATCACATTATATGACCCCTTTAAGTGTAATTCAGATGAATGAATAATGTTTTCATGATTTCACACAAGTTTTAAGTATAAAAGGCCGTTCACACCAAGTATGATACCTTTAACAATAACGTTTTAGAGAATGGGGAAATCCACACAACAGCTATAATAATAACGACACTTGCAAAACGACTTTTTCCTGCAAATGAATGATAAAAACACTGACAGCCAATCAGAATCCACTTTTAAAGAGGTCATCATTTAAAGTAGCAAATTACAGGTGCAGAGCATGCTTATAATAAACAGTACGAATGTAATAATGTTCATTTTTTTCAGCTAAAGAATTCTCTGCAAGCTTGTGAAAGTATGAGCCACTCAGATTTCATTCCCCCTGTGACATAGAAAAGGGATCTTATTATAATAGTATCACCCCTTAATCTGCAAGTTTCCACCTGCAGTCCCCCCATTGAGTTTTCTCAAGCGACAACGGTGTACCAGTTCTAACGCCATGGCGAAAGTTCAAGTAAAGCATGTGTGTTTTTAACATAAACTTGTGTGTATTTAACAGTTTAAGTGAAATAAGACATGAAAGAAAACTTAGTTTAGTACTCATATGCCGCGTGACAGCCGCTTTCTGTGTATGTGCTTCGGATGTGTGTGCTCAGAAAACCGTATATCAGAAGTTTAAACTAATATGGTTTAAATGCATGATTTCAGCATGATAGGTATTATAATTAAAACCAAACAGATGTTTTTAGCGGAGTGTCTGTGTCAGACTCATGGACTTGTGTTTTCTTCAGTTGTCTTCTGTTCTAGTTTAGTCGTGTGCTCTTATTTGGTTATGTTCCTGTTCTCGTCTAGTCATTATTAGTTAACCTCCATTCACCTGTGTCTAGTTTATCACCCTCATTATCCTGTGTATATTAGTTGCCCTTTTGTAGTTCTCCTTGGTCCGGTATTGTGAATGTCTCCTACGTGTGTCACCTGCCTGCCTATTGTGAAATTACCCTCTTTATTATTTATAAAATTTATTAAAGACTATTTGCATTAATCTTCATCATCTTCATGCGTTTATCTCACCGTAGCTGTGACAATCTATGATGAGCTGTAAAGGCACAGCTCTATTCTGAAAAAGGGGGCGGGGAGCAGCATCTTATTTGCATTTAAAGAGACATGCACAAAAACAGCCTGTTTCTGTTTCCACTCAAAATAGGCATTTTCAAAATGATATAATAAATGATCTGTGGGGTGTTTTGAGCTGAAACTTCACAGACACATTCTGGAGACTCCTGGGACTTATATTCCATATCGTAAAAAGGGGCATAATAGGTCTCCTTTAAAGTGGCAGACAACAAACCTGCAGCGTGCAGTTACTGTGCCTAATATAGCTAATTAATGGACTTGATGTGTTTTAGGGAGCATAACTCATCCTTGTTAGATTTGACAAAAGCACAGTTGAATGTCAGTGAAAGGCTGGCCTAGAAAGTCAGTAGACAAAAGAAACTGGCAACAGCACAGCGCTTTCACTCTTTCTCTGCCCTTGAGCCAGGCTCTTCGTTTTGTTACTTCACTAGGTTGTCCTGGACATTTTCTTTGCTTCGTGTTTGTGAGCTGAAGCGTCTTTACCAATGAACGCATCCATTCTTGTTTTTCAGAGCTGTCTTTTGTGATTTCTAATAGCATTGACATTTTGAAAACATCTGCAGTGGTACAAGACTGCAGTTCTTTGCAAGACCATCTTTGTTGATTCTTCCCACACTGGACTTGGATTTTTAATTGCCTGAGCATAGGGCTGGACGATAAATTCAGAACTTATTTCCCTCATTTTAAACCTAATTTCTGTCGATTATTTCTTTTCTTTTTTTATCCTAGTAATACTTTCCCCTTAAAAACATATTACCGTGCGCTGTACGAACGTGTATTGCACTCGCGTCTTTTGCAGCATCTCACATGTGAGTGGCGCTAAAAGAATTTAAACTTTTACACTCAGCGCCGCTCATTAGTGTTGGGTCGTTCTTGAACGATTCGTTTAATTCGGGGAGTGATTCGTTCAGTCGCACATGCGCAACATCCTACAGGTTCTGTACTGGAATAAGTCAAGTAGTTCACCTGGTTAGAGTCTTCGGGTTTTTCGAGTCGATTGTTCATCACGTGACAGACCCATAAGTTTACCCTATGCAGTCTGAGCCGGAAAGAGAATTGATTAGTTCATCTCGAGTCTTCCGGTTTGTCGAGTCGATCGTTCATCACGTGACAGCCCCATAAGCCCAAACCCGAAGACTTGTCAGATAAGAGGTGAGGTGAGCTAATCATAGACTAAAGACGCAGGTAAACAATTAATTAATCTTTTCTGTTTCTTATAGCAGTTTTGTATTGTTTGTAGTGTGATCAATGTTTGCATAAGTAGTAGACATATTAGGGAAGTAACACGTAACATTTTAATTATATTTTGTTAAAATTAACGAAATGACTCGAAAAAAGATTCGTTCATTTTGCTGAACGAGACTCAAAGGTCCGAGTCGGTAAAATGATCTGAACTTCCCATCACTACCGCTCATCATTCAGTTCCAAAACAGTGGACCATCAGAAGATCCCGGAGACAGGGCAAGCATTGCCAGCTTTTAATACAGTAGCAGGTTGGTATGGCAACTTTTGTATTGGACGGCAACACATCAGAGTAGGCATTCTGCGCTGTGCTTTATTTTTTAAAACCATTCCTGAGCGCTGCGGGTTGTGACCCAAAGAGTGTTCCAGTGTGAATGGCCAGTTTGAACAGTTAGAGTAAATATGCATATACAGTGACATAATCAGCAGTGTTTCTGTTACTTCACGCGGGGGATGCTGGTCATTTTCTTCTTTGGTCATGGCAATATCATTTTATTTTGTTTGGAAAAAATGAATTATTTTATTTTTTTTATTAAACTTGCTTTTTACGATACATTTGAAATGTGACTTTTTTCATAAGACGTCCTCATTTCAAGCAATCTTTGATTTCAGCTGTTCAAAATATTCAACAAATAGCCATAAATAGTTTGTTTCCTTCGATTATTTTAAAATCACAAAGATAAGATATGCACTCTTTCATTAGAAAAAAAAAATCCCACCTTAAATAGCTGAGTATATTTACGGTACAAACCTTTAATGAACTATGAGGGCAAAAATAAATATCGTTGAATAATATAAGAGAGGAATTGGTAAAGTGTTCAATTAATCGAGGTTTTGATTTTAGGCCGTATCGCCCAGCCTACCCGAGCACTTCATTTGGTCTGCAGTACAAATATATATGTTTAAGTCAATTGGTTGGCTCATCTGAGAGACCACTGGGTGTGTTAGAAGTCAATGAGTTCAGAAACATAACCCATGATAAATGGTCCCTCTTCCTGTTGTTAGTCAAGAGCCCAGCCGCATTATTCTGAACTAGCTGCAGCGAGACAATGAAGACTGAGTAATGTCCAAGTTCAGATGAAAGCATTTCTCCAGAACACCAAATGAGATGTTTCATTATTGCTTTGCAATAGTTCTCAGCTGGAAGAAATTGTTCTTTAGAAAACTGCTTGTCAAATTAAAATTCAGAATAATGAATAAATAATGAGGGACTTCATTTAGAATAGCATTCTACCATGCTACATTTTCTTTTTCTGCAGCAATGTCAGGTTGTTTTATTTATGCAATTTCTGGATTACCTAGATGAGTGGTCCTCAAACATTTTGACTCCAAGGCACCCCATTGTTCACAATGATATCCAAAGGCCCACTAGTCCTAGTTTTGTTTTCAAAACTTTTTTTACATGGTTTTTAAACATTCTTCCATTTTCAGAAATCACACTTTGAAAGTTAGGTTACCATGTTGTTGCTGTCTTAAGCTTATTTTAATGCTTGTTTTGTCTTATTTCGAATAATTTGAAGTCATCTTGAGGCTAAATTAAAGCGCAGTAATCTTTGACGTCACCTTCCATTTCAAAATACAAAATTGGATCAAAAAGGTAATAATCATATTTTCTTTACTAAAAGGTAATTCGACTGCACTTGCTGAAATAAACATGCGTGTAAATCCATGTGACACAATGTGTTGCATAATGAGTTCTGTTTCACCTTTTCTCTTAATTTACCCATACTCTACATCAGCTGATCTGCATCTCTGGAATAATTTGCCACTTTATATGAAGTCCGCGCCTACGTATAATGGCTTTAATTTTTTTCTTATTTCTTATTTAAATGTAGTTGCATACAGCCATAATCAGATGTAGTGGTATTACTTTTATAGTGCATTGTTTGTGTTTCATATTCATTTGTGTTTTTGTCCTTATTCAGACATTAGGGTTGTTTGTTGGAGGAGGTTCAGTTTGGCCGGAAGCAATATAAGCCATTATGTAGCAATATAAGCCAGGTTTCCGATCACCTCAGGCGTTCTCTTGAGATCAGCTCACATAAAAGCCTAACTAGACTCAGGGCTCTTTCTTTCTTCTGATAGTTTAGCCTGTATAAGTTATGCATCATCTTTCTTCAGCATATTTGTATATTTTCCTCTGTTGCTCAAGGCAACTGTCAGTTTGAGTCAGGTGATTTTCCCCTGGCCAGAGACTCGATACATGTTCCAGGTCAAATAGCAATAGTAAACGGAAACAGACACAGTTCTTTCTTTCCTTTATTCACTGACTTTCCATTATGGGCCCTTTTTCCATGACCTAATGATTCCTTTCACTTTCAGAGCAACTCACAAAAAGAGCTTTGATGCATGGAGTAAGAATCCATTTCCCTTAGTACATCTTCAACTTTACTTTGAAGTAGAAACAGATCTTTTCTCCTGTTTTGTGACAAACATCTGAGTGAAACAGATTATCGAAAAGGACATGAATAACTTGCATTTAGAAAATAGATGGAATTTAATAAAATAGAAAGTTAATTTTTATTTCATGCTTACCTTGATTAGAGCAAAACAATTGTAAAGTGTTTTTATTTGATTTAATTTTGCTCAAGGCAACTGTCGGTTTGAGTCAGGTGATTTTTATTTATTTTATTTTAATTCATTTTATTTGATTTTTTTCACAATTGCCAAGCTGCTCTTATCATTATAAAAAAAAAAACGTAGACACTGTTAGGCTCCAAAAATAAATAATTAACAATAATAATTATGTTCCTAAATTATTTTAAATAAAATAATGAAAGCAATAATACCCACAGATTGCAAAATGCTTCAAAATGTTGGTGGTGCAGGATAACATATGCTACAGTAATATTTCCCATATAGTGCTTCCTATAGTTCCTTGGCTTTATAATGACTTCAGGAGATGCTTAGTGAGGGTTTTTTTTAAATGTCAGTCCTAGTAAATTGCATTGACCTTTGCAGTAAACGCCCTACTAACAGTGGCATTTTCTTTGTACAAGAGAATCTCTATAATTTGAGGAACATCCCACAAAAAACAGCTGCAGTGCATTTTTCTTGCCATTTTCCCAGGCAGTGCTTATAGAGCGAACATTAATTTATCAGCAGCCCCACCGGAGAAGACTGATACAAGCTGCATTCACTATCTGCTCCAGAGTTTTCCCCTTTGCATCCCATTATTCTGTCAAGGCCTAATGTTGCTAATAACAGGGCTGTTGACTGATCAGTTGTCCACGTTGAATTACCAGATTTTAAGATGAATGCTTTTTCTTTTTTCATTCTTCAAGAGTTCTTTTTTTTTATGGTTTAATCCAAACAAGTAGCTCATATCACAGCAGGGCATATCCACCTTCTCCCAGCACTGTTTTATAGTGAAAATGTCATTTGCACTGTGGACTATGTGCATGGTTGTTGGCGTGAGTTTGTATTTTTTTGTTAACCCTCAATATACTTCTATCTAACTATCTAACTTTGTTTAGCTGTAATAGACATAATTCAGTCTTTAGAATTCACGGAAGACATGAGTTGCAAAGAATGCCAACATTTCTAAATTAAATTCGTCAGGTTTAAACATTTGCCAAAACGAACAGTTAAAAGAATTTATGAACATCATAAAACCTAAGAATTAACAACTTGGGAGTAGTCTGTAGATACAATTACAGGTTAGCTGTTAAAGGGCTCTAATTGGTTGATTTTGTCTTGCAGAGGCTTGCAGATCATTCCAGGTTTATGGCACTATGATATTTTTGCCAAAGCTTTATATTTGATACTTGGAGATCATTTTGCTAATTTGAAAATACTTGAATTACAAGTCCTTAATTAAGTGGAAGGCTTCCACATTTTAGTGTCCAATGACTGCACTCATACAAGTTTAAAGCAATAGTTCATCCAAAAATAAAAATTTCTTCAGATTTGGAGAAATGTAACATTGCATCACTTGGTCAGCAATGGATGCTCTGCAGTGAATGGGTGCCGTCAGAATGAGAGTCCAAACAGCTGATAAAAACATCACAATAATCCACACCACTCCAGTCCATCAACTGCTGGCTTGTGAGGCAAAAAGATGCATGTTTGTAATAAATCCATAATTTGCCACAATAACTTGAATTGTTTCTTGCCTAAATATGGGTCCGTAAGCATTATCCATAATAATGCTTCCTCCAATGAAAAAGTCCATCTCCTGTTGTCTTTTCACATCAAAATCCAGCCACAGATTTGTTTAGAGCTGTTTTGGGTTGTTTTGGCTTCTAAGCGGTGCTTGATTTGTGAGAAAAAAAAATTATTTTTATACTGCTTTTCACAATACATATTTCTGAGTAGCTTTAATTGGCTTATGATTTGCAACTTGGTCTTTGAATTTAATTCAGTGTTCATTAGCAGTTCAAATGTTTAAACAAATAAGAAAACAAAATGATTTAGCAAACATTATGTACTGATATGTTTCAAAGTCGCACCTGGTTTAGTGTGAATTCCATTTGTGTTGCGTCACTGTTTCAGGATGTAGTAACACAATCTCTGCAATTATTCAAACTTTTGACCCTTTTAGTCCTGAATGCAGTACAGTAACAGCTCAGCACATCGTGCCCCCCCCCCTGAGGCCTGCGCTGCCTTTTTGCACAATACCCCAGTACTGGATATTTCAGCTCAGAGATGCTTGTCTACAAAGCAGCTAATTCCTTCCAGACCTCCATGACTGAAATGATCCCAATATCTGCTTTTCATAAATGAAAGGATATCTGCACTCCATTGTAATTCAGGGAGTACTGTCACTCTTAACATGAAATATACGTGGCTTTGCGTTCCCTTTGACCTCTGCATCTGGGGTTTGATGACATGTAACGACTCTCGGTAGACCATAAACCAAGAAAATATGGGAGCAATTTCACAGCATGAGACGCTATTCGGATGGCTTAGATTTGTCATGATGAATCTGTGGATAAATGCTAGGATATCAGATCTATAATTTTATCAGAAAGGAAGTTCAAAGCATGTTATGTTGCAGGAAATTTCTTTTTTTTTTTTTTAAAGCTACATTTTTTTTCATTTTACATTTTAAGAGGAGCCCCAAATAAGCTACAGACAGAACAAACCAAATATACTGTAAATATTAAACCCTAAAAAAGAGACGACTGTTCTGCACGGCAAATATATTTTAAGACTGACAGTAATAATTTTGAAATGCAGTTGTGAATTTGTTACCAAAGCTCGGCAGTGCTTTAATGAGGGCGAATTTACAAATGCGACTTTGGGAGAGTTTTAAAGAATAGTTCACTCAAAAACAAAAACTTGCTGAGCATTTACTCACCCTGGTCATGCAAGATGTAGTTGAGTTTGTTTCTTTATCAGCCACAAGTAATCCACACAACTGCTGTCCATCAATTAACATCTTGTGAAGTGAAAAGCTGCATGTTTTTAAAAGAAACAAATCCATTCTGGCTAGAATACTGTTTTAGCTTGTAAACGGTGCTTGCTTTGTGCATATTTTTCTTCTGATTCAGACAAGACAGTGTTTTCACCGGAGAAAGCAATGTTATGCATGGAAGTAACTGTTTTCAGGAAGTTTCATTTTTGGGTAAACTACTGCTTTAATGTGCATTCATAACTTCTGAAAACAGATGCTTCATCATAAAAAAATATCATATAATTAAAAAAATGTGAAAAATATAAAAAAGTGAATTGTAGATGATGCAAAAGTACCCAAGTTGTGACATTGGATGATGACATTTAAATAATCTTGAAAATAATAATGAATTATTTTTCTACTGTATTTTAATTTCCTGTGCTGTATTTCAGTAATATTAAGGCATTTTACTCAAAGCAACTTGTAGACAACAACCTTTAATTTGGCTTCATGTAAAATAAAGACCCAGACTCATTGGAAAATCTGCCTCTACCAACATTTTTGCAAATCTCAAAAACGTAGCTATACATACAATTTGCTGCAGTTTTCAAAACAGAGGCACTAGAGGCAGTAAAATACCAAATACTTAAACACATTTTTTTTATTTTCTTTTGCAAATTATGATTACGGGACACAATATACAAAAATATGTATATTTATATATTTTATATAAAAAAATATTTTATTTTATAAAATATATATTTTTTATTTTATTACATACATGACATGTTGTACACTGTAAAAAAAATTCTGTAGTTTTTACAAAATAATTTTGGCAGCTGTGTTTGCCAGAATAATTTTGTAAAAAAATACAGAAAAACTGTAAACACATTTACGGCCAAAAAAACGGTAAATTTTACAGTATAAAACTGTAATTTACAAACAAGAAAATTTGAATGTAAACCAGTAAATTCAACAACGCACACTGCTATTAAAATCTGTTTTGTACTTTTAACATACTGACAACCACCATAATAATGCAGGTGGTAAAAGAGAAAGCCACATGAAGAATCAAAGCTCATCACAAGCAGCTTCGCCACAAGCAGAAGTATATACTAATATATAGAAGGTGCACAGAGTCATTCATGCAAACACAAAACACCATCATAACACTCTAAACACCATCATGGTACACCATGATACTTAAATAATGCAATAAACTTTCATTAAACAACAGAAGATGTAACATAAAGCCCAAATATACATAACTAATAACAAAAACTTTAAAAAAAACATGATTATTTAAACAAAATACTTTCAAATGTGGAGTGTCATGCAGGGAATTCTGGGAATATCAGTTTACATTTTTTACTGTAAATTATACATTGATTTGTTATTTATTACTTCTAAAAACTGTCAAATTAACAGCATTTTACTGTAAAATTACATGAAATGTCTGGTTAGATATTTTACAGTTTTTCCCTGTATTTAGTACGGGAACTTACTGTTAACCTATTAACAGTTTTTTTCCGTAGCGTTTTTACAAAATTTTACAGTTAAAATGCATTTATTTTTTACAGTGTAGCTAATCATGAGTGTCTAACTCTGAAGTAGTGCATCTAGGGTGCACTTGATGGCAATTCCAGGAATGGAGAATGGAGTTTCCAAATGTTTTGCTTCAATTTTGAACAATTTATCAACTTTTCTATAATCTACATTATAAGAAACCTCTTTGAAGAAATATTTTGCTTGAAAGTTGCTTATGCTTTATTTTATTAACATAAATTGCAATTGATTTAATATTTAGCTTTTTTATATGGAAGTATACAATTTAGATTTTTAAAAAGTCACAAGATATGAAGTCACAGTTATGAAAAATAAAGTAGACCAGTGAAACTATACATTTAGTTACATGCTATGAATTGAAATGCAATAATTTTGTCATCCCAAAGCTAAGTACAATTCGTAATATGTTTTTACAAAATCAGAATTATTTTTTTCACTCATGTAGCTTTCTTAAAAAATGTTTTCTTTAAAGACTTTCAGTGCTCAGCTTATGATTCTGCTCTCACATGCTATTCTGCTTTTGCACTTTGGAAAACACATCAGTCACTGGACATGGTTGTAAAGTATTATATGTTGAGAAGCCTTCCAGAGCTTTGAGTAAGTCTCCAACATTTCTCAAAGCTTGAAGACAGAATTATTCAGCACAAAGCAGTTGTTAATGTGGCCAGTTGAATAATAAAACCTGCAGTTTGTTCCAGCCTTCTAAACACTGGAACGGCAGTGAAAACATTCGATAACCATGGGCACTGTGCTTCATTATTTCACAGCTAGTGTGAAATAATGAAATCTCCAATGAAAAATGCAGGATTCATTGCCAATCCACATCAAGGTAAACAACTACATGAATCTCAACCAGATCCTCTTGATTTCTGCTCTGTTTTGGTTTAATCATTGTTTGACTACATTTGAGCACAACATTCTGCAAACAGTCGACATTGAACTGACGTCCTCATTGCCGTCAGTTAGTCATGTCTGAGCAGATCAAAACCAGACCCCGTCGTTGCCTAGGCGACGCATAATTTGATGACCGCCGTAAGCCAAGCTGGAAAACGTTTGGAGTCCAACCAAGGCAGAAGAACATAAATCAGTGGTGATCTATAGCCTCTGGCCACAGTCTCTACACCATTCAATAATGTCTCATCCAGTGTTGGACGTAATGCATTATTAAAAATAACACGTAATCAGGTTATTTTATTCAAGTAACTAATAATACAGTAACACATTACTTTCACATGTACAGTTACTTCTTCAAATAAGTAATGCCAGTCGCTTTGTTTTCTCACGTATTGACTGAAAGCTCTCCTGTCCGCATGTTGACAGCAATCATGAGTGAGTGCAGAGGTGTTGTGTGTGCTGTGTGAACATGATGCATGATGCTTTCGCACCGGAGGA
The DNA here is from genome assembly GCA_018155175.1 of Sinocyclocheilus anophthalmus. Taxonomy (NCBI): domain Eukaryota; kingdom Metazoa; phylum Chordata; class Actinopteri; order Cypriniformes; family Cyprinidae; genus Sinocyclocheilus; species Sinocyclocheilus anophthalmus. The sequence continues at coordinate 52,316 of JADLZN010011653.1, read as the reverse complement.
ACCTTTTCATGGTTCCTAGAACTGGAACTAGGAACTGTTTTAGTTCTGGGAACTCCATTTGAAGTAGTACTTCAGAGTAGGGTCTAAAACAGATCTGTAGGAACTACTAACGTAAGTGTACACTGATTGGCCAAACACGTACAAAACACCAGCTACCTGGCATTTTTAAAAAGCTATCTAAAAATATTTAATCCACGAACATGGGAAACAGCGATAACGGCATTTACCTGTTGTCTGCAGCGTTGTATTCTTTTCTCATCCTCGATAACACTGCAAGTTGTAATAGGAGAATTAGTCAGATTTTCATGCTCTTGCAATCACGTAACTTGTGCGTTTACATTACGTCTCCATTATCACGAAACCCACAACGCAACCAAAACAGCTCCGATTACGACATCCTCCATTCATCGGGTTGTTGATGTTTGTTAAAGCCGTGAATAAAGACATCGCTGTCAGCCGCTTCAGAGTTCCTACTGCTGGTGCGAATGCAACCAGGATAACGGCCCAAGGGGGAAACTGGTTCTCTAGGGACCACCTGCTGGCTATTTCTTGAACTGAGTTCCTAGAACTACGCGGTGCGAAAGCGCCTGATGTTACTGTAGTGCAGTGTTGGGGAAAGTTACTTTTAAAAGTAATGCATTACAATATTGCGTTACTCCATAAAAAAGTAACTAATTACGTTACTTAGTTACTTTTTATGGAAAGTAATGCGTTACGTTACTTTTGTGTTACTTTTTAAATCTGGACAGGGCTTGCTTGTTTGTTTTTAAAATAAAAAAGTTATATTTTTGGCAAATATAAAAGCCTTTTCACACCAAAAGTGAAAAATGAAAGCCTCAGGCTGAAGGGAAAGTAAACTTACGTCCGTACAGTAGAATGCAGAAGAAGAAATGTCAACACACTTCAGCAAAAAAAAAAGACACAAATGTTTGTCTAGTAATTTGTGCTTATTAGTACGGTTGAACTGGATCATCGAAGGTCAGAAGCAAAGACATTGGTTAATAGAATGGGATTAAATACATAAAGGATATTTGTGTTGTTTAACATTTAATTATTGCAGGTTTAAGTCATATTCTGAGTTGCATTATTTTTATTCATTTTGAGGAATACTGAATCTGTGTTTTTTTTTTGTGAGTGAGTGAGATGAATTAATGCATATTCATATTTATTTTGAACTACAGTAACGTCTTCTGATTTTTCTCAACATGGGGACAAGGGAGCTGTCAGTCAATAAATTGGGGAAAAAAGTCATTTACGTTACTCAGATATTCTCTTGTAAATTAAAAAGTAATGCGTTACTTTACTAGTTACTTGAAAAAAGTAATCTGATTACGTAACTAGTGTTACTTGTAATGCGTTACCCCCAACACTGGCTGTAAATGTCATCATGCATTGTCAATCACATTGCACAAAACCAGGAGTGAAGTATTCCTTCAAACTAAATAAAACTGTGAAAGGCAAATTCTTTTTTTTTTTTTTTTTTTTTTTTTTTTTGGTGAATTTTACACAAACCTGCAATTATTAAAGAAGTTTAATAAATAACACAAATATCCTTTATGTATTTAATCCCATTTTATTAACCAATGTTTTTGCTGCTGACCTTCGATGATCCAATCCTTCAATACAATCATACTAATAAGCAATAATGACTTTAGATTAGGGCTGTACAATTAATCGAATTTCTAATCGTGATTACAATTATGGATGCCACAATTACGTAATCGTTCAAAGCGGCAATTAATCGTTCAAAGTCCACTTATGTTATTCTGCGTGCTTAAGATGCATTTTGTTTTCTTTCTACATGTTATCTTAAGGATTTTTCCATTAGTTTAGTTTTAGTATAACATTATAATAAAATTCAAATTTTAACTTTTTTATAATTTAAAGAAAAACCAATCCGATGTATATTTGACATTTGAGGCTTAATACTATAGAAAAGCACTAAGGTTTTTCAGTTAGAGTGTTTTCAACTTGTTTATTTTCATATAAAAATACAACATGCAGTTGCATCAAACAATGGTATAAACATAATTTAAAACAATGGTATGAAAATAATTCAATGTAAATTGTGATAATCGTAATAATCGCAATTACCATTTTGAGGGAATAATCGACAACTATGATTTTTGTCATAATCGTGCAGCCCTACTTTAGATAAACTTTTTTTTGTTTTATTGTTGAAGACTGTTACACTCTATAAAATGCTGGGTTAAATATAACCCAGCGCTGGGTTAAAAAGGGACAAACCCAGCTATTGGTGTTTTTTTGACCCAGCGGTTGGGTTGTTTTGCCCCAGCGGTTGGTTTTTTTTGACCCAGCTATTGGGGTTTTTTGACCCAGCGGTTGGGTTGTTTTGACCCAGCGGTTGGGTTGTTTTGACCCAGCGGTTGGGTTGTTTTGACCGAGCGGTTGGGTTGTTTTGACCCAGCGGTTGGGTTGTTTTGACCCAGCGGTTTGGTTGTTTTGACCAGCGGTTGGGTTGTTTTGACCCAGCGGTTGGGTTGTTGCCCAGCGGTTGGTTTATTGACCCAGCGGTTTGTGTTTTGCATGTCAAACAACCCAAAACTGGTTTGTCCCTTTGATACCCAGCCTATGGGGTTATATTTAACCAAGCATTTTTTAGAGTGTACACTTTCTTTTCCTGTGTCCTGTTCTTCATGCAGCACAGCTGAAAGGTTTGTTTGAGATCTACTCGACTGTACCTTTCCTTCAGCCTGAGGTGTATTCATTTCACTTTTGGTGTGAAATGGCTTTTACACTTTCCAAAACTAGAACTTTTTTATATTAAAAACAAACAAGCAAGCCCAGCCCAGATAAGAAATAAAAAATATGAAAAAGTAACATAATGCATTACTTTCCATAAAGAAATTATGTAAATAGTTACTTTTTTAGGGAGTAATGAAATATGCATTACTTTTAAAAGTAACTTTCCCCAACATTGGTCTCATCCTCCCCTGATCCAAAGCTTGTGTTTGGTCTTTCTAAGCCCTTCTCCTGAAAGACAGCTGGAGGCAGATTGGAACTTGATCTCCTGTGAAGACCACAATGCTGAAGGTAGATCGAAAACAAATCTACAGATTGTTCCTCTTCCGTCAATAGGAACCAAATGTTGGTTTGATCTTTGAGCTTTCAGTTAGATTCTCTGCATAGTGTTGATGTGCGTACAGACTATAATGTGGAGTGACGGCGTGCAGCTGCGGGTAAGAAACCAAAAGGAAGGATTGTGCCTGAGCCATGGTTTATTGAAATGCTTATACAAAATCACAGGTAGACAAATTATCTTCAGCAAATAACAGGGATACATTAGTTGAGATGATCCAAAGGTTTTTTAAAGAGCATTAAAGTTCAGTCACATCAGCCAAATTTCACGGGAAAAATGTCAATTGTCTGTTGTCAGTAATGTAGAGATGTATGAAGCAGCAAACCAAGCAGCTTTCTGTTGGTCACTGTGGCAAATTGTTTGCTGAACAATTGTAAATATGAACTCACTTTTATTTTTAAGGCCCATTACACCAAGGACAATAACGATAACAGTAAAGATGTAGTTGTAAAAAATAGTTCCACATTTACAGTAAAAGTCCACTGAACTACAACAACATAGTGGAACAATATTCTTGGAACCACTTTCAGAATGATTTTTTTTTCCAGCTGATGAATGATAAAAAAATTTGACAGCCAATCAGAACTCCTCCTTTAAAGAGCTTGAGTATTTAAAGCGGCAGAGACAAAGACTGCAGTGTGAAACCACATTGGTGTGGACGCTAATATAATTATCGATATAGTTATCGATACTTGTGTTGAATGGGACTTTACGGTAAGAGGCATATCTAACACCCTTAAAGGGATAGTTTACCCAAAAATTACAAACCTGTATAGATTTCTTCCTTCTATGGAACACATAAAAAACTACAGGTTTACAAAAGAAGTACAGGTTTGGAACAACATGAGGGTGAGAACTATACCTTTTAATCCTCTGGTGCTGCTCGCCTTTTAAATGAATGTACTATATTTTAGTTTAAAAAAAAAAATGTATTTAATGTTTTGTATTTGTTGGTGATTTTATGGTACTAAATTATATTTATGGAATAGTCATGATCCATTTATTTCTGTTAACCCCTTTTTGAGCATAGACCTGAAAATGACATTCCAGCAGTCGTAACTCTTGAATGCTTTGGAGCACAGACTTACATCTGATCTCTTTTTACTCTAAGACACCTGGTAGATTATTGCTGAACTGAAAAACGTGAAACAAAAAAAAAGTTATAGAAGTTTAAGTTTATTTTTGGAAATTATTTTTGATATTTCATATGAACCATATATTTTCCAGAAGATATTTTACTCTAAAACTGAAAAATCGAAGCCATAAGTCTAAACAAGTTATGTTCTAAATTTGAGGTTGATATCTCTAAAAATGTGCTTTCATACACGTTTCCACTAGATGAAGTTTGTTTCCAGTGCGTTCATTTTTGACCACGAACAGTACAAGTGGGACAATTTTTTTCAGAACCATTTAACCGTTTCAAATCATGTCCATGATTTCCGTGTGTTCTCATAGCAAGTGCCAAAAACTATACCATGTTCCGTACCATTCTGATGAAGTAAATAAAATAGAAAAAAACCAAAACCGACAATTTTCCTTTCGAAAATTGCTGAACAGCACCAGAGGTTTAACAGACGTTTTGAATACTAGCAGTAAACAACTATGCTAATGTATCTGGCTGTTGGAAAACAGCTGTTATCTCGGCTGTAATAGTCATCTGAGATGTTCTGTAGAATTGCACATGACTGGGTTTGTTCTTTCATAGCCATTTTGAGAGTTCATTTAGAAATTAAGTGCCGTATGGACGCGTCTCGTCTTGTGTTCCGGGCCTTCACCCTGGTTTCCCGTGTCCTCCTGAATGAGCTCCACGAGCAGATCCTGTAGCTGTTTTCTCACAGCCCACGAACGCTTAGCGTCCTCCCCGCCGTCTATCTCAGCGCACTCCTGCACGGCTCGCTGCAGCGCCACCTGCAGGGGTAGCCCCGCTTTAGCACCGAGCAGCGTGGGAGAAAACCAAGGCCTGAAGATCTTCTCACAGATCACCTGCGGAGAGACAGAAAGAGAGAAGCATGACAGCTATCGACCCCAAAGGGAAAAGCATGGGTATGGATGAGGGAAGCAGCCATTAGCGCCATCCTGGTCTCGTTTCATCATCTCCGGAGCAATCATCAGCCATATTCGCTATGCGTGCCGTTTGAAAGCAATGGTCTCTTCGACCCAAAGGCCTGAACGTTACAAAGCCCTCATTGTTCTGAATGGCAGGCCATACAATGGGAAAGTAGAGGTCACCAAGGGTTGTGTTAAGTGATCGAGAACAGAGAGATGGGCTCTGTCTCAGCCACCAGTGGCCCGGAGCTGGACTTGGTTTCATGCGACCAGCTCGTCTGTTAGCTTGCTCTCCTTAAGGGGAGTTGGCACTGACAGCAGGTGTTGACTACGAACGAACCGCAACGAACAGATGAAAGACGTTGTGTGATTGTGGCAAAGCATCTAATGGAGAAATTAAACCTGCATATACTTGTAATGGTGGTGGCATTAAAAAAAATAGTATTTATTGTCTTCTACTTGTAGTAACTTCATCGCAAATAATATTTTTGTAACTTTGCTCACCGTTGTTGTAGAGTATGTTTGAATCTGTTTGTCTCAAAGGTGATACAGATCTGTGGTTTCTATGGAAGCTTATTTACACCACAGAAAGAAAATTTTTTTTTTTTTTTTTTTTTTTATAATTACATGTTACTCTTACGGTCATCTGTCTCTAGTAATTTAATTGCCACTTATTTTCCTCTAACGTAGCACAGATCTGTTTTTATGGAAGCTTATTTCTGCCACAGAACCTTTTATTTTGCAGTTTTGAGTTTGTATCCCACTATTCCCACTATTTTTTCTAAAAACCAGAATTGTGAGATATAAACTATAAACTTGCAATTGCGAGTAAAAATATCATAATGTCATAACTGTGCGATAAAAAGTTGCAATTAATGCAGTTTAACTTCTGATGGCAATAAACTATAAAAATAGTTTTTGCTAAAATCATTGAATTTTACATGATCGGTTTCTGAGTCATTTGCATATCTGGTAATAAATCAGATATTTTGTTTTTTTTATGACTGTTTATTTGTCGCTGAACTATCCCTTTTAACCCTCGCATGGCTGTGATAAATGTACTTTTTAATAATCACTTTTTTTTTGTCATTTTAACTCAGTGTGGCTTAATTCGCCTTAGTTTTTTTTTTTTTTTTTTAAGTTTTTAAAAATTGTAACCTAAAGCTATAAAACTAAGATGAACATGCCAAGGTGGGGTGTTTCACACATACGGGTCTCAGTTAGAAACATCGAAATGTGCTGTTAAAAAAAAAAAAAAAAAAATAAATAATGACAATTTTAATTGTTGGCTTGCGGTTTGAATACAGCCTTATTTATTACACAAATATCATGTGCAAAATGTAGCTTATCTCAAATGAGCTGCAGCCTGTTGCGGTTGACTGTAGCCACAACTGATGATGATCTGTTAAGTTTCTTCCTTTGTTTGGCCCTGTTAACCCCCATTGTGTTTAGGAGCAGTAATGAAAGCGCTATCTGATTCCCTTCAGCATTATCATGAACTATTAACATTCCCTGCATTTTTCTTGGCAATGTTTACCGCTGAAGAACGACTGTCTCCTCCGGCTATTTTACTGGTATTCCTTTGTGACAGTTTTCCAAAACAAAGTCATTTTCTTTTCACTTTCAGCACCTTACATATATAATTGCTAACCACATACTCCATAGGATTATTGAATGCTGAAATATAGAAGAATTGATGCAAATTATTAAAGAATTAGAGTATACAATGGAGTCAGAATAATGAATGCCTCGCTCACCTGAAGGTTACTGTTCTTGCGCTTTGACCCACATCTGTTTTTAGTTTTGTCACACTTGGAAATGCAGTCGAAGAAGTTGCAGTCATTGTCACTGGTGCAGTTCTGCTCAAGTATGTCTCTCATTTTGGGCTCAAAAAAAGCCATATCCACATCTATAGCCACCACCTGTTCAGTGAAAAATAAAATAATAATCAGAAATATGCCAATTAAAGTATTTATATTATATATATATCTATAATATAGATAGATAGTCGAATACTGTATACAGTACATAACTTCTGCGGGCAGCTCTTAGACTAATACGATATGGTAAGAATTGACAAAGCAGTTTTTTTTTTGCCGCATGCTTAACTTTTTGTTTTTGAATAAACTTGTGAATTAAATTAACATATCCTCCTACATAAACAAGACAGGACAGTCAGTGATTTTTCTAAAGGGGTTTCACAGCAATCAGACTTCAGAAATCTTCAAGATTCTTAAACACCATATTATTTTATGCATTTTGCATTACACAGCATTTTGTTGATCTGGCACTGATTGATGGGAGGCATAGCAACACAAGCTGCATGATGTCAGGTGTTGTTTACAGTACGCTAGAAAAACCCATGATACCCTCCGAATGAGCAGCAGGTATCTCAATCTCATCGGCTCCACTGGAACACAAATGTGACCGTGGAGCTCAAAAGCAGTGTTAAGTCGCTGGGGTATATTTGTAGCAATAGCCAAAAATACATTGTAGGGTTCAAAATTATTAAATTTTTCTTTTATGCCAAAAATCAGGACATTAAGTAAAGATTATGTTCCATGAAGATATTTTGTACATTTCCTACTGTAAATATATTAAAACTTAATTTTTGATTAGTAATATGCATTGCTAAGAACTTCATTTGGACAACTTTAAAGGAGGTTTTCATCAATGGAAGGCCACAATTTAAGGCCTTAAAACTCATAAATGGCATTGCAAAAATGGATCTTCTACAGTATTTTGGTTTTGTTTTCAAATACAAATATCTGAACATACTTAAGTCTTGTTTTCTAAAGAAAATTCATCAAAATTAAGTGAGTTTATACTTAAAACAAGAACAAATATCTAAGTGAATTAAGTAGATTTTTTGAGCCCATTGACAGGTGTTTGTTTGTAAACTTGCTTAATTTAGATCAATTTATGTAAATGTATCTCAAGTAAATGTAAAAGAACCTTTAGACATTTGCACTGGAAAACAAGACAAAAATACTGATGAAGAACAGAAGAACATCACTTTTTTCCATTCAAAAGTAATGGATATTTTTTTGGAAGCCATATTTTCAGACTTTTAAATGTGCTCCCTAGACATTTACATTTAGAGAATATATTGACGTATTGTGTTTCCTTTCTTTTTATTCCTTAAAATAAAAAGTCTTATTTTTTATCACACCACACTTAGACCGGAAAATTCTTAAATTGTAAGCAATGGCATAATGTTGCAAAATTTTCTCAGAAAATATCTTGAATTGAAGAAAATCTTTATACATTTTCACTGGAAAACATCACTTTTTTTTGCAGTGTGATCAGAAAGTGCGGTAAAAGTTATTTCTATTCTAATGACTTGGAGCAGAGCTATTCAAGCCATCAATTATTTATTTATGAAACAAATTAAAAAGTAATGGAGATATTTTGGAAGTTATATTTTCAAATGTTATGCTCCCTAGACATTTACATTTAGAGAGTATATTGACATATTGTATTCTATTTATTCTTCTAGCCATTCTATCTAGTCTTTAAATTTTCTTTACTTCTTGTCTTCAATTGACCTTCATAAAACCTGCTGTTAAGCGTTAACTCACCGTCAGGTCCTTCCTGATAGCAAAGTTCTCTGGTTTGATATCACAGAGGTGTAAGCTGTGGGAAAAGTCATTCTCAAAATGCTCCACCATCTCTAGAAAGCTCAGGGCCACTCGGGGCACCATGTCTCTCGCGGTTATCGTCTTCTCCTGTCCGCTCCAGGGGCTCGGCGAGGGGCTCAGCGTCAGCTCATCCAGCGAGAATATGTGCTGGTCCCACGCGTGTCCGGCCGCCAAGTACTCCACGGCGTAAAAGTGACCACAGGAGCCCAGGATCTTGGCCACGTGGTGGGTTAAATCCTGCAGGACCCTGAGAAAGGTGTACTCCTCCTGCTGAAGGAGAGCCCAGAGCGAGGCCAACTCCGCTCGCGAGTACGTCCGCTCGTTCTCTTTTAGCTTTTGGCCCCACAAGCGGGGCAACGTCAAGTTAGTTCCCGTCTCCAAGCCCAGAGAGTTCTTGATCTCCAGCGTGGCGTAGAAGACGACATCCAGCGGCGAGAGCTCCTCCTCGCCTCCCGCTGTATCCTGGTACTCCAGCAGAGCTAAAGCCTCATAGGAGGAGAAGTTCTCCAGCTTTGACTTGAGAACGACAGGCACCCCACGCCAGCTGGCGGCCATGACCTTCTTGCCATTCTCGTAATAGAGGCAGCGTTTGTATTCCACACGACCGGCCACGCAGAGGTCCTCACAGAGGTCACCGGTCAGAACTCCCTGCTGATACTCGGCACACTGAAACAGAGACACATTAGAAGTGAAATGTGCGCTGTGATTGTGGTTTGGCTTCTATCGGCAGTGATTTAGACACCATATATACAGTATATATATATACACTGCCATTCAAAAGTTTGGGATCAGTAAGACTTGTAATGTTTTTTAAAGAAGTCTCTTCTGCTCATCAAAGCTGCATTTATTTGATCAAAAATACAGAAAAAAACAGTAATCTTGCGAAATGTTATTAGAATATAAACTAATGGTTTCTATTTTAATATCCTTTAAAATATAATTTATTTCTGTGACGCAAAGCTGAATTTCCATCAGCCATTACTCCAGTCTTCAGAGTCACATGATCCTTCAGAAATCATTCTAGAATGCTGATTTATTATTAGAATTATCAATGTTGGCAACAGTTGTGCTGCCAGATGTATATCTGTACTGTATATCTCGCAAGTCTGACTTTGTCTCTCGTAATTATGACATTATTTCTCACAATTAGGAGTTTGCATCTCACAGTTCTGACTATATTTCTTCCAATTGTGAGTTTATATTGCAATTCTTCCATAGCTTTCAACATTGATAATAATCAGAAATGTTTCTTGAGCAGCAAATTGGCATATTAGAATGATTTCTGAAGATCATGTGACACTGAAGACTGCAGTAATGATGCTGAAAATTCAGCTTTGATCACAGCAATAAATGACATTTTGAAATATGTATTAAAGCAGAAAACATTTTAAATTTTAATTTCACAATATTACTGTACTTACTGTAATTTTGACCAAACAACTGCTGCTTTTGTAAGCATTAAAAGATACTTCTTTCAAAAATGATTTTAAAAATCTAATCAACGTAGACAGTAGTCAAAGTAGATTATGTACGTAAGTACATGTCAGAATAAGTATGTTGATTTGTTATTTAGTAAGTTATTTGAAAAATTAAACTAGACACTTTCTTACTTGCTTACACTGAATATGTATATATAAAAACTTTAGATTTTACCATTATGTTTATTATTTATATTCCTAGGAAGTCAAGTACCAATTTTGATAGTCTCAGTATGATGTGTGTCATGTCAAACTAATTTTCATAGCGTTCAAGCTGTTTTTAATCAAGGCACGTATCTTAATTCCATCTCATATCACACTTATTGAATATGTGCCTATGTTGAGATACGGCACCACTGCCACCTGTCAGCATATTTTACTGGCATGCATGAAATTCACATATTTAATCTTGCAAAACAGTCTAATAATCATTTTTATGCGGGGTGTTAAAACCGATCTGCTTTTGCTCTTGCATTTTTCCTCTTTGACCATCTCATGAAAAATGAGGTAATTACTGGTTGTTGCTGCAGTCCGCACATATATATGTCAGTTCAGGGGCTCCGGGGCTTCGGATGATTTGTGTTCCACAGAGATTACACCGCAAATCGTCCTCTGTCACCTTCCAAAGTAAACAGCTGTTATCCGCACTCAGTCCGGCTCATACAGTATCTGCATTGGCTTGAGCATGTTAGCGATGATCACATTATGATTATCAATCATAATGGTTTGGTGGATGATCTCCCATCCCTTGCTTGTCCCCTTACATAAAATATGTCCTCTGTGTTAAAAAGGCCTGCTAAAGCTTTTTACTGTTGTGTCATAAAACTGAACCTCACACATTTGTATGATTAAAAATGGCTAAAAATGGCAGTGATAACACTAGATTTTGATTGATTCTCTGAAGACAGTGTGAGTGACTGTCACTATGCCAACATCATGTGGATGTGCAAATTGTCTCAGGTCATAAAGTCTGTGATATTTTGGCTTGGATTTATGGCATTTTTTAATTTGTGTTTCATCGGAAATCTTAAGTTTGAACACATAGAAAAGTAATAGCGTTGTGGGATTAAAATTGGAGCAGATGGTGAAGGCATCAAAAAGTTTATAAATGCTCTTTCTTACGCAAATAACAGTGGCAATGATGCCAATAAAATTTTTTTACCAAAAATGCTGGAGTTTCTTGGTAATTTCAGTGAAACTGTAGCTGTGTTAAAGCAGTTGTTCATCAAAAAAGGAACATTTGCTGACAATGTACTCGCCCTCAAGTCATCCAACATGTAGATGAGTTTGTTTCTTCATCAGATTTGGAGAAATGTAGCATTACCAATGGATATACTTGCTCACCAATGGATGCTCTGCAGTGAATGGGTGCCGTCAGAATGAGAGTCCAAACAGCTGATAAAAACATCACAATAATCCACACCACACCACTCCAGTCCATCAATTAATGTCTTGTAAAGCCAAAAGCTGTGTGTTTATGACAAACAATTCCATCATTAAGATGTTTTTAACTTAAAACCATCACTTTTGGCTAAAATATAAGAGTCTATAATCCATAATAACGCTTCCTCCAGTGAGAAAGTACATCCCCTGTTGTCCTCTCACATCAAAATCCACCCACAGATTTATTTAGAGCTGTTTTGGCTTGTAAATGGTGCATGATCTGTGCAGATTTCTCTCCTGATTCAGACAAGTATTCACTGGAGGAAGCGTTGATAGTACAGGACTTGTATTTTTACGTGGAAGCAAATGTAGGAAGTTAAAAACGTCTTAATGATGAATATGTTTCTTACAAACAGCTTTTGGCATCATAATATAATAACTGATGGACTTGGAGCTGCTGGGGCTCTGTGGTGTTTTTATCAGCTGTTTGGACTCTCATTCTGACGGCACCCATTCACTGCAGAGCATCCATTGCTGAGATACTGATGCAATGCTACATTTCTCCAAATCTCCAATGAAGAAATATTGGTAAACTATTTCTTTAAGAGTGTATTAAATTCACATCATGTGTACTTTTCAAGTAAAGTTCGCATTTTCCTGATTCTGATTGTGACCGTGCTTTGAAAGCAATTACAGACAACTAAATTACTGTACAGTTTTCTCTCCAGCATGTGAGCGTGTTTCTTCTGCACCAGTAGACACGTACAAGTAATAATAATAGCCAGCACCAGTAGTTACCTGAGTTACTCCCAGTTGGTCGCTTTACCATGACAGCAATCTTGAATAAAGCACTTGAATCTCAGAGGTCTGTTATCAGCTCGACTGAGTCTAAACATAGAAAGAGCTTCCTCCCTACAGACCCTCTCATGGGCCTCTCACGGTGTTTATGTGGGCCAAACACGCATGTTGTGCTCTGTGGTCACTCTGCGGCTTCTGCTCTTTTTTCGACACTGTAAGTGCCAGCCAAATTCCCCACATGTGTTTTAATTCTTCAGATGAGACGACAGCTCCTGTATGCATGTAAACTTTCCCACTGTGAGGCCCAAATCCAATGTATGTTTGTGTTTCCGTATAGAAAGCATTTAGAGATTTGAAAAATGAATGTGTGTAGGCAGAGAAAACAGAGACTCGGCTCGGAGAAAGTGACTCGTATGTTGTAAATCATGGCTGTGTTTGTAATCTAGTGGTTAGGATGACAGAATTTTTGGTACAAGAAAGAAGATTAAGTACTGGATTTGGCAGTTCTCAGAACTTTGGCAATGTTCTCTCAAAGTTATGAACAAATGTTTTCCAGTTACGATTAGTTTGGAATGTTAGTTTAAACTTATCTGGTCTTAAATAATGCTCTCAAAACATTAGCACAAAAATGTTATTTATACATCACTCATAGGATGTTTTTCTTCTAAAATGGTTTAGGTGGACGCTCATCTAACGTTTTTTTTTAATGTTACGACTTGTTCAGGGAACATTCAAAAGTAACATTCCCATAATGTTTGCAAAATACTCAAATAGAATGTTCCTGCATTTTTGTAACAAAGAATTATGAAAAAAATTAAACATTTAGAAATAATCTTTTCATAACTTAATGGGAAAATTAGAAAAAACGTTCCTATAACATACTTTTGGTTGGTTTGGCACATCATGTCTGATGCTTTTAATCTGAATGTTTTAAATTAACTATAGTAATGTATTTATGTATTTGTTTATTTATTAATTTATTTATATTTTTGGTGCAATATATACACATTACATTCTTAACATAATTATAAATAATTTATTTATTTGTCATGGAAAAATCTATAAGCATTGAATAGTTTTGGCTTAATGACATACTGTATACACATTGTGGAATTTTTAGTTCCAGACTAAAATTAGGCTCTGGAAATATGCATCCTCTATCCAGTCAGGCTGTTGATAGTTAGGCTATATATTTAGCACTGTTTGCATCAAGCATCACTAATACTAGCTTATGATTTGTACAGCATTAAACCCTGGTACTAACTCATCCTGCACAGTTTGTGCTATAGACACGAGTCATTGTCGAGGAGAAAGGTTTGCTGTTACTAAGCAATTGCAACTTATTTTTTCACCTGGTGGAAAAACTGAAAACACACTTTCACACTGGAGCAGGCACCATATTGAGACATATCTAGGGAGCAGAAACCTAAAAGGCTCCTGCGAGTCGCGCCAGTAAGCAAGCACAACTCCAGTGCTGAGTGAGGACATGAAATAAGAGGGAAACAATATTTTCTTTATGCTTCTGAGCATGTAAGGTAATGATTAAACATTAGGCTCCAGAGAATAGCAGTCTATTTTCTGTATTGCCATCTGGCCTGAGCGCTGGCCAGTCCCGGCATGCCAAGAATGTCTGCATAGGCTGCTCTGGGTCACTCCATCATTTTCACTTTACAAGAAACTCAATAAAACTGGGATACTGTGTACTCTTATATCCCAATAAACACATACAGTGGCCCCTAAAAGCTCCATTTAAAAACATTACATTTTATTATACACAAAAGATATAAATCAGCTGGCATCTGCAAACAAATGAATGCTCAAATAATGTTTCTGGGCCATTTTTAATCAGTTGTTTTTTTTTGTTTTTTAGTGAATGTATGAAGTCAGTGTTTTACATTATATATCCTACCATTCAAAAGTTTGGGGTCAGATATAATTTTAATATGTTTTAATACTTTTATTCGACAAGGATGCATTACATCGATGTGACCGATTTATTTCTAACAAACGCTGCTCTTTTGAACTCATCAAAGAATCCTGAAAAAAAAGGATTATGGTTTCCACAAAAATGTGAAGCAGCAAAGCTGTGTTTTCAACATTGATAATAATCAGAAATGTTTCTTGATCAGCATATTATACTGATTTCTGAAGATCATGTGACACTGAAGACTGGAGTAATGATGCTGAAAATTCAGCTTTGATCACAGGAATAAATTACATTTACAGTATGTTCAAATAAAAACAGGTATTTAAATTGTAATAGTATTTCACAATATTACAGTGTTTACTGTATTTCTGATCAAATAAATGCAGCTTTGGTGAGCAGAAGAGACTTATATGTGGCTATTTGACTATTTGGCCTCTCCAACATTATGATTTCTTATCTTGAAACTATCTAAATTACACATCCGAAGCATTAATCCTACTACCAAACAATGATCTGTGCAGGAAAGTCCATCAAGTCAGTGGGCCATGTCTGCCCACCGCATGGAAGACCATCTGCGCTTATCCTTCACATTAGAGTATAAACAAAGCATGAAACCGTATCGAGAGCCTGCAGCAGAGCACCACTAAAACAACAGTTAGGTTCGTTTCATGAACTCATGCCAACAATTCTATTATACATAGGCCTTGTTGCACAGGTGACAGATGGTGCCGCTGATTAAAAAAGGTCTCGTGTAGTTCAAAGAGTATCTGCCCAAAGCTTCTCAGCCACATGCTGCCAGAAACTATAAACAGTTTATTGTCTGAAGGTGCACCACTCGCCGCTGTTTATTACAGTGCTGAAGCCCTTAGTAATGCTAACTGTTTGGCAGATTATCAGACTGTTTTTACAATTCATCAACTGAGAAATAGGCTTTTGTGTTTTGGAGATGAACTGTAATAAGGCATGAATGATGGGTAAGTTGCGTAATCATAACTAAAACCTCCAGGAATGGTTTTGGTCTATATTAAAGTGCTAAATTATTGAGTCACCTATCAATTGTCACACTCGTTGCAAATAAACATGACTATTTGCGTTTTATGTAAGCGTTTAAAACAAGGTGTGTGGTCATAAGAGGAAACGAGCTGACAACTTAGGGTTGGAATTGATTCTGCAGCATTTCCAAATAAACATCTAATGTGAATTATTATGAGAACCATCTCTGCGCTTTTGAACTGCGCTAATAAGATAATTCAGTGGAAAATTAGACACAGAGTACAGCATAAACAAATCAAAACTCAAAAGCTTGTATTATTCTCATTTGTAAGCCGCTCTGGATAAAAGCATCTGCTAAATTAATGAATGTAAACAACATTTTGGCACCCTACAGCTGACAGCTTTTCCCCCCTTGTAAAATAATGGATGATTGAGAATTAATGTGAGAGGACTTCCAAAAATTAAAGAAGAAAAAAAATGTTTTTATCATCTTATATTTATGAATATTATTGATTAATAAAAGTCCAAATCTACAAATACAGCAAAAAAAAAAACTTTGAAAAGTAGTACATTACACAAATAATTACAAAGAAATGACAAGCTTCACACTGAATTAAACATGGAAATTTAGAAAGGTAGAAAAAACGTAAAGATTATGTTCTTGTAAAAAGTAATAAGATGAAATAGAGTAGCGCTAAACATGCGTCCAGGGGAGAGAAAAAAACATAAACATGTCTTCAGGTGCATAGATCTTGATTGTCTTCATTGTTTGACTTGTAAAAATAGACCAATAAAATGTACATTTTATTGTTTTATTTACATTTTCAAAAAATTACATTCTACAGTTATTTTACATTGTACCTTTTGACTGTGCGGATACTAAGAGGTTGGAAATGTTTTAGCAAAGAGCAGGTTCTTCAGCTATTTAAAGAAAAGAACACAAAGTGAAACAAAACAACAAAATAATTCTGTGGCATTAACTCATTGTCAGTAACTCCCTATAGAACCTTGAACTGTGATTCCTGAGCCAAAATATTCCCGCTAAACATCCCTGAGAATTTAAAAATGACTACGACCCAACAATTACAGCAGCCAGTCTGTTATTTTCACTTCATCCTCATTGCCAAAATGACATACACCTCATAGTTACTATCTCCACCCAGTCATCATTTGCACAATATTGGCACACCGCAGCATTCCATCGGCTTGCAGCTGTTGAATTCAATATTATATTTATCTCAGCCTGCCCAAATATTAAGAATTAGATGACTTTTGTGTAATGATCTTAGATATTACAGGAGCAAAAAATTGTAATTCACTCAATTTCTCTTTCATGACAGCTCAAATGATTGCATCAGTCAAAGTTACTTCAAAAGCATGATTTAAAAGGAACTAGTCTGATACATTTATTAACTTTGATCTATAAAACTACATGTGACCCTGGAGCACAAAACCAGTCATAAAGGTCAATTTTTCAAAATTGAGATTTATACACCATCTGAATAAATAAGCTTTCCATTGATGTATGGTTAGGACAATATTTGGTCGAGATACAACTATTTGAAAATCTGGAATCTGAGGGTGCAAAAAAATCTAAATATTGAGAAAATCATCTTTAAAGTTGTCCAAATGAAGTTCTTAGTAATGCATATTACTAATCAAAAATTAAGTTTTGATATATTTACTGTAGGACATTTACTAAATATCTTCATGGAACATGATCTTTATTTAATATCCTAATGATTTTTGGCATAAATAAAAATCTATAATTTTGACTCGTATAATGTATTTATTGCTATTGCTACAAATATCCCCCAGCGACTTAACACTGCTTTTGTGCTGCAGGGTCACATGTATATATCTGACCTATATATGTATAAATCTATATATATACAGTATATATTTATACTAAACAGAAAGTTTGATGTAGGATTTACTTTGAAAGAATTTTTAGAAAGACGGAATCTTTTCTTACTGTCAACATACTCCAGTAATCCATTTTATTTAACTTTGAAAAATAATTTTTACAGTGGATATATGTTCTTTACTGTAAATAAATTTGACATTTTAGTGCTAATATTATTAATGATTATTATTATATATATAGTTTTTTGTCCAATTAACAGTATTTGTTCAGTATTTTAACTGCATTCTGATAATGAAATAATAAATCAATAAAATCGCTGAATCTGCTCATGCCAACACGTTTAGTTTGAGTAATGATAGTTTGCGTGCAAAAACTTTCCCATTAATTGACACCAGTAATCATCTTCCAATCCCCCGTTTAAAGGCCACCAGGATTTTGCAGTTCCCAATGTGGCGACAAACAAAATGTTCTTTCAGCGCTCACTTGACATCACATAATCCAGTGGCTCTAAAAGAGCTTTAGGTTTCCCCCGAGGAGCAAAGCTTAAGCCTTTAATGGAGGCGCGTTACTGCTGGTACCCATGATTCAATGCTTGACGGAGTAATCCTACCAAATGCCTTGTGTGTCATTTGGTGGAAAATTGATCAAAATCCACTAAGGTATCGCTACAACTGCGACAGGACAGCTGATTGTATTGAATTATATTTGGAAAAGTTAGCCTATTGATCTGTTGTAAAAGTACTTAAGTATATCAGAAGTTTAAGGCAAAATACTACAGGCGAACCGGTGTTTTTTTCACGCACTGGTCAGTTTTGAGATTTATTTTGCTTCTAGTGTGAAGAATTGTCAATAGAATGCATCCAAAATACACATTCAGGTGTTTATTTGATGACATTGTATCTATTTGCATCTGAAGTTTTCAATTATAATACATATCTTTAAAGCCTTCGAAAGCTTTCGCATACGATAAACTACTGTTCATGCTTCCTTAATCCTGAAGGTTTTTACAAAGAATTTATATTTCATTCCCGTGTTTTTTTTTAGTACAGTTGAGATACAATCGTAGTTTGTATTCATATTTTGAATCAGCTTTTATTTTTATTTTTTCTTCTGTTATAGATTTTATAATTTCTATTATTTTTATTTTATATTGAAGTTTTAGTTATTTTGTGAGGTTGTCATCTCGAGTAGTTTTTCTTTTGTTATGTATGTATAGTAGTTTTTTTTTTTTTTTTTTTCAGTCTTAATTTTATTATTTTTTAGTACAAAGTTAAACTAAATAACTAATAAAAATTAAGAGATTTTTTTTTCTCAGTTAATAATTATATCAAGTACTGAAAATTACTTGACAGACACCTGTAGTGTCTTCCCTTAAGTTTAGACAACATTTTACACTAAACAAATGCAAATTATATAGGTCATCCGGGAGCACATAACCAGTCATAAGGTTAAATTTTTCAAAATTGAGATTTATACGTCATCTGAAAGCTGAATAAATAAGCTTTCCATTGATGTATGATGTAAAATCGCCTTTAAAGTTGTCCAAATTAAGTTCTTAGCAATGCATATTACTAATCAAAAATTAAGTTTTGATATATTTACGGTAGTAAATTTACAAAATATCTTCATGGAACATGATGTTTACTTAATATCCTAATGATTTTTGGCATAAAAGAAAAATCAATAATTTTGACCCATGCAATGTATTTTTGGCTATTGCTACAAATATACCCCAGCGACTTATGACTGCTTTTGTGCTCCACGGTCACATACATTTTTTAAATTTCCTCTCTTTTCAAATTAGGCAAGCCTGACAAGTTGATATCCAGACGTTTTGGTCATATCCATAAAGTACAGACTTTTTGCTAAAATACTGATTTGAGCGATGACAAAAGTTAGCCTTACCACCCTCTGCAGGATCTCTTTGCTCTTGTCTTCAGTGCAGAAGTCAGAGAACATGTTCCTGTGCACAAACACCAGGCCGTTGAGGAAGAGCCAGGAGGCCAACCACAGCAGGACGACGAGCAGAGCGCTCCTCCGGCACACCTTCACCCCCAGACACCTGAGGGCCCCGCGCAGGGACCGCCACATCTGTCGGGACCCCCTTCGGCAGGAGCCCTCTGCTTTCCACTCAAGGATGAGGGAGTCTGTGGCATCGGTGGAGGATGTGCACCTCGCTGCTCTCGCTCGGGGTCGGCGTTTGCGGTTAACCTCCTCCTGACGTCTCCTCGGGGCGCTCCGCTGCTGCACTGCCTCCTGTTACACGGAGCAGATATCTCTCTCTCGGCTTCCTCTCCGCCTTCCTGCGTTTGTTTTGTGAATGAGTGAGGTGAGCGCCGGAGTGTGAAGAACGCCTCAGAGTCGAGGCCGGACTCGCTCTGCCTCATTCAGTTACTCTCACTCTAGGCTCCAATGTGTTTTCACTCTGCCTCTAGCTCTCTATTCCCTCTCTCTCTCTCTCTCTCTCTCTTTATACAACACTCCACCTTTTTTCCCTCTGCCTCCCGCCCCCTTCTTGAGTGCTTTCCTCCTTTGGGTCGCCTTCTTCTCTGTTTCTAAGGCAGCCGGGCCTTTCCTGACGGTGCACAGTGCCAGATCTGTCTCTTGTGCCAGACGCAGACCCTCGGATTACTTCACTTGAAATCTGTTTGCATTCTAAGCACTGCAAACAAAACTAGAGGCCGGCGTGTAGCACTATCACTGGTTATTTGATTAGGGACGGATTCTCCCACGGTGATAATGCCCACATATCTGATTTGCTCGAGGGCTGAGCTTGCAGTTCTGCCGGTAACGGCAGCGGTGGGAATCTCAGCGGTCGTTTTTCTCCTTCGATTGTGAGTGTCTGCAGGAGCAGCCGCAGGTGAACAGAATCCCTAATCGAGCGCCTCATAAAAGAAAGTGCTTTCTGGCCAAGAGCGAGAATCGTTCATCTGTTTTATGTGTGTTTCTTAAACCTCGACGCGTCGGAGACGAGTGTCTCGGGTTACTTTAATTGCCAATTAGATAGCCTAGTGCACTCTGTGAGCGATTCTGTCTTCAAACATATTAATGCTATCAGCAAATCACGTCCTCTTGAGATCTCCTGCGCTTTCTCATCGTCTCCATTGCTTGTTTTCACCCTGAGGTCTTCTTCGAGCTCCATTAGTCAGTTGGAAATGCATATATTGTTAATGAACCGTTTGAATGCCTATCAAGGCTGCATTTATTTCATCAGTAAAAAGAGTAATATTGTAAAACATTATTCCAATTTAATGTAACTATTTTAAAATATTGTAATATATTTCTGTGATGCGCAGCTGGATTTTCAGCATCATTACTGCAGTCTTCAGTGTCACATGATCTTCAGAAATCATAATAATATGCTGATTTGCTGCTCAAGAAACATTTCTGATTGTTATTATAATGATGAAAACAGTTACGCCCCTTCAAATTTTTGTGGAAACCATGACTAATTTTTTGAGGGCTAGAAAGTTTGAAATAACAGCATTTATTTACTTTGATCTAATTCAATGCATCCTTGCTGAATAAAAGCATTTATTTATATAGTATTGTATGTAAAGTGATAATTATGCTCACAGATAAAGCAAACTGACTTTTTTACTCAAAGAAAGTATAATCCTGCCATCTTGTGGTCCTATGACACTGTTACAATTATGAATTTGAGGGGAAAATCCTAACCCTAAGTATTAAAAATATTAGAAATATAGTCTTACCCTCCTCAGTGATGGATCCTTTTCACATTTCTGGGTTTTCAGAAGAGAATGTTGTCATAGTTGGGTAAGCTTCTATAGCAGTAAACGGGAGACTACATCTAATATATGTTTGTTGTGTTCTCATTTGCTCAAATAGCAAAAGAAAAACAATTGTGTTTTCACAACTTTTAAAAAGAGGAAAGAAATTACAACGAAAGAAACAGCAGTCAGAAAAGAGAACAATGTCAAATTTACCATCACTCCCACAGTCGCTGTATTAGATGCAAAGGTAAAAAAAAAACAAAGTATAGTGTTTTTGCAGGATTTACGATGCTGGCGACCAAGGGTCTGTTAGATGCTACTGTCATGTCGCTGACAATACTATCTGTAACTTCACTCCTTTCAGGGGTTATCTGGTGCTGTTTTGAAGCAGCTGAAGAATTTCCTCATTATACCAATCTACCATCTGTTTCTTTACTCATTTCTGAAGAAATATTTAAGTCTTTGTTTGAAGAATATAGCTCAGTCTGTTATCATAACTCACTGGGAGGATTACTGATACAGCAGCACATGCCTCTGAATTTTCTTTGGTTTTGTCCATACTAATGTGTTGTGATAATCTCTTATATCAACTCTTATTAATATTTTAAATGAAATTGAAACGGTCTATAGTGTTCATTCTTGTATTCAAAAACGGCTATAGGATGGAAACGCTTGGGTTTGTAGGCTGGCTATCTTGAGCTAAATGAAAACAGTGTTAGTGGATGCTGACAAGAGGATGAATTTAAAAATGCTACTTTCCATAAAGGTGTCAAACAGCGAAAGTTCAGCACATCTGTCTTTACCTGGCGACCAAAACTACCATTTGAATGCGGCTCAATGGATCACCATTTCTCAGCCATAAAATAGACATAAGTAACAGCCCAGAACAATTTTAGCACAGTTTATGGTTTAGGTTTTTATCACAAAGGATATCTTAAACTGCTATACATTTTTCAACCATTTCTTTTATTTGACATAGGTGTCCTCTTCCATTTTAGTATACAATAGTAGCCTATCTGTGGTGGACTATTTATGTGATTGTTAGGACTTTGTTAGGACTTAAGTATATGTTTATATGTAATATCATTATTACTTCTAATGTTTTTGAAATATGGTTAAAGTGTTCTGCTGAATGTACCGACAGACATTTATGGTAAACTAAAATACTCTACAATGTCATTTCTACTCAAAATGTTATGTTGTGTTTTGAATATAGGTTTGAAATTACCCCCACCTATATTTATTATTAAAAAGTGCAACAAATGGATGACCTTATGTGCTTGTGTGTTTTAGTCGACACATCAAAATAAGTGTACTTTTTAAAATCATGACAAAATATTAGGGTATAAAACATAAAATGTACTTTAAAATGTCAAATTAAGTTTTACTTTAAAATACATGGCTAAGTGCACTTTAAATGTATTAAGAAAGATGCCATGAAAGCATCGACCCCTTGCACACATTTTTAAAAAATTTTACACACAAATTCGAGAATTGCACACACAAAATATAAAATGCTTCGCATCTCTTGCGAAACGAAGCACTGCATTCACAATACCACAAACACATCTAAAAAGCTAACATTTGCAAACACCTTTGCCATAATATTAATTCCTGTTAGATTTTTGTGAGTTACATAGAGATTGTGTGTTGTGTTTTGCAAAAAGTGATTTATGAAATTGAAAGGCCGAGAATTAGTGTATGGTTTTGCAGATTTGGTGTGTGCTTCTGCTGTTTGAGTGTCAGCTTTCAGAACTTACGTGACAAGTTTTACTGCACAATTGCAAATAAGCCATCCGTGATATTATAAAGAATGCATTCAAAACAACATTGGACTTTCACTGAGACCGTTTCTAAATAACTTATTTTGTGTTTCACTGAAAACGGCGAGTTTTTAAAAACAATAAGTGATTCAGTTCTCCGTTATGTTTAATTTCAAGTAAAATAACAGAAATAGAGCAAATACAAATTGTCATTTAATGAAAGAGATATTAGCTTGGTTCTTATGTAATAACCTGGACGTACCTCCATTGTTCTATCTGGATATCTGTTTCCAGGCATGAAGGTCATAGATGCCCCGTAGAAACTTACGGCTGAAACGGTGAAGCTGATGAGTAGCAGTGCCATAGTGACTGATGAAATGATTGCAGTAAACACAGACAACTACATGGACATTTTCTTCTTCCTTCTATAGTCTGACTGGTTTTGCCAGCTGTTGTTCTGTGTCAGCCGCACCACACAGATACGTTGTTTTTGTTCAAATCAAAGCACAAACAACATAGAAAACGTATCCGCGTGACGCAGCTGGCACAGAACAGAATACGCTGTTTGCATTCAGTGGATACTCTCCAAATGGTCTCCAAAAAATCCAGAATGGATTTTGGATCCAGAATGGATTTTTTTACCGATTATTTTACCGATTATTTTACCAATCTTTACCGATGTATTTTTTTTTCTGCAGTTTAAAGATTTGACATATTGCATAAATTGTCATTGACTGAAATGAGTGTATTTAACATTCTACCAATTATAAACTGTTCTAGATTATGAGTTCTGTGAGGGAGGGGCCTTTGAGCTCCTTCATTAAAACAGACTGTGTGTGATTACTGCTAGTGATTTTTTAAGTTGAAATTGTGTATAATGCATAAGTGACGGTAAAACATTTATGTTAGGTATGGGCATGGCATATGTTGAGTTTTGATATTTGCATAGGGCCATTGGGCCTGTTTTGGCCTATTTTTGAATTAGTTGATTTAACATGCCACCAGTAGAAGGTAAATTACTGGCAGAGACCCACGGGGACCATTACAGTTTCTATTACAATTCCTCTTATAACTGTAAAACCATTACACTTTCTGTGAGGGTTTCTATTGATTTAAACAGCAGGGAAATAATCTATGGTTTGAAATACATTTGAACACTAGTGCTTTAAGTAGGAAAATATTATCCATGAAAATGTTTGAATCACACTACTGTATCAATCGGATTAAAAAAGAAATCTGTGAACCGCTCAGTACCATGGTACATATGCTCATTTATGTCTTAAACATGATGTGGAAAGAACTGGTCAGTGGAGGAAAATTAACAGTTGCAAAATATTTACTAAAAAATATGCAATACATTATAAAGTGTTATTAAGCATTATAATTATTCATAAATACATTTAAAAGGCAAAGTGAAAATTAATTGATAAGTGTTATATGGTATTAACCGTGGTTAAATTATTCAGAGATTGTTACAATGCATAATTAATGCATTGAAACTACTTTTATGATGCATTATAAATAAAGGCTTTAAGTAAAGTGTTACAGACTATTTTTTAGACCAGCTAAATCATAGGCATAGTCAAGTCGTCCTTTGCATATTTCTGGTGCTGTCCAGATAATGTCAGTGTTGTGTGATGCATTTTTTAGATGAATCTTTACACAGATCAACCCTAGTTTTTCAGAGACTGATTAAGCAGCTCTCAAGTTGTGTCCTAATATTTTACATGGAGATCCATGTATTTTTTAGAAGGAGAGTTACAGTAATTCATAATTTCCCATATTCACAACCAATGTTTTTTTATCGTAACATCCATTGCAACATATTTGTATTTAAAATAACCCACAATGATATGAAATATGAATTGAGGATGGTGACAGAATGAAATGAAGCTGAAAAATCCAGACAAGACACATTCTCATTACTGGGTGCAAAAGTTTGATCTATGCTCACTAAAATATGGCTCTCTGAATAACAAACCACACTCTTATACATGTAATTCTGATATGAATAGAAGAGTCTGGAGTGTATCTAGTTTGCTGCTCTGTTTTCCGTGCTGTTGCTATAAGGAATGATCTAACTGATACGGTTTGCTTTTGTATAAACAATTTGAAAAGAGCCATAAATATGACCCCAAGTGAAATAAGCCTGCAGACGGCAGTTCTTTTGGAAACATGAATCTGTGCCAGCCCAGCACCATGTTCAAGATGTTATATAAATGTTTAGGCACAGGAGCTATATATATTTTCTAACCATGCATTTTAAGCAGACACTTTGCATAGTTATTGTTACTTTGCACCCATTTCTAAGCATTGACATCGAATATATCTGAGGATGACTAGTTGGTTTAAACAAATGAGACTCCAGTAGATTCCAGATTCATTTTCGAAGCCTTATTGGGCATGCTGTGACAAACTCCCACATGCTCTGACAGTGAGTTAGTGATACTGCAGCTAAAACCGTTTGGATATTCCAACATGCACAGGGAATACAGAGCAAATTAACTGCCAATCACACATAACTATCCTCCCAGTCCTAAGACAGGAGGTTTCAGCGTTTTGGTTCTTACGGAAATGTGAACGAGACACTCTGACCCACTTTCTTCTCAGCTGAGTCGACAGCTGTTAAACATACCAAAGGAAGACCTCTAAACCCCTGCGTCCAGCCTTTCGTGATCCTGCGAATAACCATTTCATATTTCATACTTGTGTTTTTTGTTAAAGGGGTCATATGATGCAATTAAAAATGTTCCTTTCTCTTTGGAGTGTTACAAGCGGTTCGTGAATAGATAAGATCCCTAAAATTGCAAAGACTAAAGTCTCAAACCTATATAAGAGATACTTTATCAAAGTTAAGAGTCAACCACGGACCCACTAACGAATCCGTTTAAACATGCCCTCACATGTCTACATCACTGTGTTGGAAGATTTGCATAACACCGCCCAAATGTTCACACAAAGAAAGAAGGCTAACTTTATTGTTGCTGCCGCCGCCATGTTGTGAAGACTTTGTGTGTTTCGTTGTGAAAGCGAAAAACTACTTTGTTTGGCCTTCCAAAAAGAGGACACGACTAGAAATCAGTGGTTAAGGTGTATTTACAACAATGTTCCAGAACAATTCAAACCAAATATTTTTCAGGTGTGCACGCGATTTTATGTGGGACTCGTTTCCTGATCCTGGCCGCCCCCGACGCTCGTGGGTGGCACTTACCAATGCCGGCTTTCTGCACTCCCAGACGTAAGTACGTTTTTTTTTATAGTAAAGAATTTGCCACTGAGATTTAACACGAGTTTGGGTTTGAGCAGTGTAGAGTACGAGTGTTGTCATTTCTCTGACTCAACCAAATGCAGACTTGGGTTATGTTTACGGAGGGCCGCGGATGGTGAAACGCGAGTAAAAGAACAGTGACAAGCATTGTAACTCCCGCAAGTATGTCGCCACTGGATGCGAACGAAAGCCTAATTATAATGGGTTTTAAGATTTTGAATCATCGCTCTGCGCTCGACACGGGCTCACAGCTCTGGGCAGGGGCGTTAACATTTTCCGTCACATGCTTGAGGTATTCTGGCAATCACAACGCACTGGATAGCTGCCAATCAGAGCGCACCTCGCGTTCAGACATGTATGAGCTTTGTAGAAATGGTATGGGAAACTAAGTGTTTTGGAACCTAAAAAAAGAATAAACACGTCATTACACCAAATACCACCAAAAAGAGAGTTCTTTAGCAACATATATGACGTTAAGAGGACGTAGCACCCTTTAGCCTGTGAGCAAGTTCTGAGGAACTAGTGAGAGAGATGCTGTAAAAATGTTGAAGAAATTATTTGTTTAAAAAACTGACATTAAAATAACCATTATAAAGACTCAAATTATTTATTTTCTGATTTTGTATTATTTATTTGGAGAATTATATAACCTTTTAAGCTGTATACAATATGTTAGCAAGAGAAATCACAAAATTTGAATTTACATTAATGATCAAATAATAGAATAAATCACTTTGCCAAAATGCGCTCTTCCGACAGATAAAATTGTTGAACAACCCTGTGACTGTCTGTTGTGGTTTTCCCGCTTTGTTGGTTCAGCCACATCATAATTATTAGCTATCACTAATGCTAAACTGTCTGCCCTCGTATCTGCACTTATCTGTTCCTGTCTCTTGGGATTTGAGTTGTCGATTTGTGTGTGATGTGTGTGTGTGTTTGTGTGTGGGTGTGTGTGTGGTGTGTGTGTGAGAGAGAGTGTGTGTGTGTTTGTGTTTGTGTGTGGGTGTGTGTGTGGTGTGTGTTGTTTGTGTGTGTGTGTGTCCCGTCCTCAGAAATACTGGTGGACTACATAAAAGCATTATTGGAGTCTTTGTCGTGCCTGCTTCCACACCACTGTGACAATATGTACATACAAAGATCCTTTATTTAATCTTAAATAGTATGTGGGTAGTAGTAATAAATAATTTGAAAATATGTAAATAAATCGCTTTGCACACCTGACAAAAATACAAGCTTTTTATCTTAAAATACGATTATGCATTATTTACAGGAATTTATTATTACAACATTTTTACTCTTAATGTAATAAGAATTAGTATCTTTACTTTATAAATATTCCAGTTGATTATCATTTCATTCCTTATTTTATTTACATTTAATCATGGCATTTTATTGTAACTTGTCTGAGGATACTAATTATTTAACAGATCCTTGCCAAAGCGTTCAACTTCGAATTCTGTACACGCTCAGAGTCCAGAGATCAGGATTCAGATTCAGATTTGAAAAGCTTTTGTAAATCACTCCTATTTCAGAGTTTATGTCTGATGGTACAATATCCAGCTGTAAGCCCTTTGTGTTTGCTAATACTGTGCTCTAAATAGTTGTGTCGAGACTGGACTTCCTCTATTGTTAGTTACATGCTGCTAAGTGTAGAACGGCTTGCTCAGCAGCTGTTAAGCATAATAGAAGGTTGAGTGAGCAGGATTTGCGTCCGAGGCTGGAACAAGAGTCTGTGTGTTACGAGACACAAGCAGATATGAACAAAGCATGTGTTATTCAGAAAGACCAGCTATACCAACCTCCCATTATCTCCAATAGTGTGTGTTAGATCAAGTCAAATGCCTCACTACACTTCAGAAAAAAGGTACAAAAGCTGTTGCTCGGATGGTATCCTTTCAAAAGGAACTAATATGCTGTGGATACTAATATGTACAGTTTAGGTAGTAATATGTACCAAAATGCACGCTTAAGTGATAATTACAGTATACCTTTTGAAAGTGTACTGCCCAGTTACAGCTTATTTTTATGCACAACATTATATAATATTAAACATTATTTGCTCCAACCCTTAAGAGATAGAAACATACTTTTGATACTTGTAAAATACGCTGTGTTACGAAATAATATCATTTGGAAGAATATACTGTACTTAAGTGCAACTGAACGTAATGTTTTCGGGCACTGAATTGCATGTTAATTGCGAAATACATTAGAGCGCTGTTTGACCCCACTTCAGTAGGAGCTAAGCTTATGTTTAACTGGATATGTCATTTGTATTCTATGCCTTTGAAATATGGTTTGTAAATAAGTGCCAAATATTAATGACAAAATTCTGATCTAAGCTAAAATATACTTTAAGTCATTTTTATTAACCTTGTCTGCCTTGTATTTGTGATATAATTAATAGTTGCACCCATTGTAATGGATAAAGCTGCAATATAATACATTTAAAATATATTAACTTTGATTGTAATATCAAATAAGACACTATAGTAAAAATATTTAATATTTTTAGTATGTTAGTCAACAAATGAAAAACTTTTTAAAAGTGTACTTAAGTGTGTAAAGAAACAGTGTATTCTCTTCCACTTTCCCAGTTACAGTATACTCTCTTTTAATACACTTTGTTGGTCTTTTAGGTACTACTTTATTTTAAGGTTTCCTTGTTTCATGTTACATTACTCTTATATTAACAATAAATTATGCATAATAACATACAAGTAACCCTAAGACAAACCCTAATCATTTAGTAAGTACATGTAGTTAATTATTATTACTCAGTACTTAAATGTATAATAACACTATAACAAGGATAAAATAAAGTGTGAGTCTTTATTTCAATTAGATTACATTTTATTTTCTGCAAGTACAGCTTTTTACTATATTAAAAAAAGCCGTTTTTACTGTATACTTTTTAGATTTGAAGTACCTAAGTGCGATACAATTAAGACACTATAATATATTAAAATATGTAATAAATTTTGGAGACATTTTTAAGTGGTGATTAAATTAATAATGTGCTTCAACACAGTTCACGACGTTAGTACGCCCATTAATAAATTAATCAAGCAAAGTTACGTATATATACAATATTTTCAACATAATAATAACAATAATAATAATATAAAAACACAACCTATATCACAGGTACAAATGTATGTTGGTCCTCAAAAAGAATTTATGCAAGCATATTGTTTTACTAGGACTTCGTTCATACACATACAAACGTAAAAATAGCAGCTTAAAAGAAAAACGATACAGAAAGAAACCCCGCAAAAATGCATCTGTTCCCTTCACTCGTCACCTATCCTCTGCACCTAAAATGCTTCCTCGCCAATCGTTGGCGGTAGCCGGTAATGATGATACTCCGCCAACAGTCATCAGTATTGCTCTCAGCGGCCCGGTGAACTCCATCTCATCATGACCCTCTACCAGTAATGTGTCAATGCGGGAAGGCCTTGCCGTTTGAAACATGGCCGAGAACTGCTCGGACAATGCGCTTGAAGGCTCCGGCGAGCGCGGTGGCTGCCGTGTTGCCGATAAAAGTGGAGGCAATCTTAAGTCCCCTGCGGGTGATATGCAACCGTGTATGGTGATATGGGGTTTGGGGGGGATCCACTCCACGAAGTAGCTGCTGTTCTTGTTCTGGACGTTCAGCATCTGCTCGTCGACTTCCTTCATAGACATGGGGCCGCGGAAAACAGTGGCCACCGTGAGGTATCGCCCATGCCTTGGGTCGCAAGCAGCCATCATGTTCTTGGCGTCAAACATCTGCTGCGTGAGTTCAGGAACCGTGAGCGCACGATACTGTTGACTTCCTCTTGCGGTCAACGGCGCGAAGCCGGGTATGAAGAAGTGAAGGCGAGGGAAAGGCACCATGTTGACCGCTAGCTTGCGCAGATCTGCGTTCAGCTGTCCGGGGAACCGTAACGAAGTGGTGACGCCACTCATAGTCGCCGACACTAAGTGATTGAGATCCCCGTACGTGGGTGTGGTGAGCTTGAGCGTACGGAAGCAGATATCGTACAGCGCCTCGTTGTCAATGCAGTACGTTTCATCTGTGTTTTCCACCAGCTGATGCACCGAGAGTGTGGCGTTGTAGGGCTCCACCACCGTGTCGGACACTTTGGGTGAAGGCATGACGCTGAAGGTGTTCATGATGCGGTCTGGATATTCCTCTCGGATCTTGCTGATCAGAAGAGTCCCCATTCCCGATCCGGTTCCTCCGCCGAGGGAGTGTGTGAGCTGGAAGCCCTGCAGGCAATCGCAGTGCTCACACTCCTTCCTGACCACATCCAGGATAGAGTCCACCAGCTCAGCTCCTTCCGTGTAGTGGCCCTTGGCCCAGTTGTTTCCTGCACCTGTCTGTCCTGCAAAAGCAATATAATAAGAGTAGATGGGTTTACATTCAAAACTAAATAGGAAGCCGTGTAGCAATTATTTATGCAGCATTCATCATAGCCTACGTGACATTTATGTTCATTCTTGGGATGCATTCCAGACGCATTGTGTCTGTGGAATGTCAGAAAAACATGAACTGGAGTATTTTCATAAGTGAACGTTGTCTATTTCCTCATTTGAAAATAAAAGCTGTCCACACTAGTTTTGGAAGTGATATTAATAGCAGAACATACAGTGGGTATGGAAAGTATTCAGACCCCCTTAAATTTTTCATCTTTGTTATAGTCAGGCCATTGCTAAAACTCCATTTAAGTTATTTTTTGTCAATAATAATGTACACACAGCACACTATATTGACAGAAAAACACAGAATTTTGACATTTTTGCAGATTTATTAAAATAAAAACTGAAATATCACATGGTCATATGTATTCAGACCCTTTGCTGTGACACTACTATATTTAACTCAGGTGCTGTCCATTACTTCTGATCATCCTTGAAATGGTTCTACACCTTAATTTGAGTCCAAATGTGTTTGATTATACTGATTGGACTTAATTAGGAAAGCCACACACCTGTATATATAAGACCTTACAGCTCACAGAGCAAATGAGAATCATGAGGTCAAAAAGAACTGCCTGAAGAGCTCAGAGACAGAATTGTGGAAAGGCACAGATCTGGCCAAGGTTACAAAAAAATTCTGCTGCACTTAAGGTTACTAAGAGCACAGTGGCCTCCATAATCATTAAACGGAAGACGTTTGGGACGACCAGAACCCTACCTAGAGCTGGCCGTCCGGCCAAACTGAGCTATCGGGGAGAAGAGCCTTGATGAGAGAGGAAAAGAAGAACCCAAAGAACACTGTGGCTGAGCTCCAGAGATGCAACCGGGAGATGGGAGAAAGTTGTAGAAAATCAACAATCACTGCAGCCCTCCACCAGTCGGGACTTTATAGCAGAGTGGCCCGACGGAAGCCTCTCATCAGTGCAAGACACATGAAGCCCACATGGAGCTTTGCTAAATAACCACTGAAGGACTCCAAGATGGTGGAGAAATAAGACAATCTGGTCTGGATACACCAGATAGAATCTTTTGGCGTTACTTTAAGCGGTATGTGTGGAGGCGCAGAACCAGTGGCGTGTAATGCTCATCACCTGGTCCAATACATGCCCATTGAACAGTGCAGCTCTATGGTGTGGATTCATCGATGTGAGGGGGTGTTTTCAGCTGGGGACAGGACGCTGTTGTCCAATCGAGGACAGATGAATGCGGCCAGAAGTACAGGGATAGTCCTGGACGAACAACCTTCGCCGCTGTGCTCCAGGACCTCAGGACTGGGCGAGGTATACTTCCACACAAGGACAATGAACCCGCGAACGCACCGCAGCTAAAAGTAACCTGAAGGATGTGGCTTCACAACATAATCTGTGATCTGTCTTGAATGGCCCTAGCCAGAGCCTATGAATTAAACCAATCCTGAGCATCTCTGGAGAGACCTAAAATGTCTGTCCACCAACGTTTACCATCAACCTGACAGAACTGGAGAGGATCCACAAGGAGGAATGGCAGAGGATCCCCATATCCAGGTGTGAAAAACTTGTTGCATCTTCCCAAAAAGACTTATGGCTGTATTAGATCAAAAGGGTGCTTCTAAAAATACTGAGCAAAGGGTCTGAATACTTAGGACATTGTGATATTTCAGTTTTTCTTTTTTTAGTAAATCTGCAAAAATGTCAACAATTTTTTGTTTTTCTGTCAATATGGGGTGCTTTTTGTACATTAATGAGGAAAAAAAATTAAGTTAAATGATTTTAGCAAATGGCTGCAAAAAAACAAAGAGTGAAAAATTTAAGGGTGGGTGAATAATTCGCTACCCCAATGTTATATCGCTGCCTTGTTATTGGGATTGTTCAACCTGCCATTTACGTGGACACTATATGTGACCCTGGGATACCTCTTCATTTAAGAATTGTATGGGTGAAAATTATTGCTTTTTCTTTTATGCCCAAAATCATTAAGATATTAAGTAAAGATCATGCTGCATGAAGATATTTTGTAAATTTCCTACCGTTAATATATCAAAACCTAATTTTTGATTAATAATATGCATTGATAAGAACTTCATTTGAACAACTTTAAAGATGATTTTCTCAATATTGAGATTTTTTTGCACCCTCAGATTCAGATTTTCAAATAGTTGTATCGCGGCCAAATATTGTCCAATCCTAACAAACAATACATCAATGGAAACTATTTATTCAGCTTTCAGATGATGCACAAATCTCAATTTCGAAAAATTGACCCTTATGACTGCTGTTGTGCTCCAGGGTCACATATAATAGTCCTCATGATGAACTTTTCCAAAAAAAGAGAAGAAGAAAATACAACATTAGGAGGGCAGCACAACTATTTTAACAGATAGTATAATGAATAATAATGTTTCTGAAGCAGTCCTAACATAATCCATAACAAAATAGTTACAATTTTTAAAGAAAACTAAAAAAACTATAACAAAAATAAGATTTGATTTGATCTCTCAGTTTTTGATTCTCGATCACCTAGCTGCTAATCACATACTGTCCAGTTGTGGGACTTATAGTCAAATATTTTATTATTGAAAATGTAGTAACAATCTATAGTACAGAAGAGTAGTAACAAAGTCATGGTTCTTTTCAAACAAAAATTCTTGATGATATTGACTATTATAATCCATTTAAGAATAAAGGTGCGTCACTATGCCATAGAAGACCTTTGTAAATGGTTTCTTACAAGTACTTTAATATCTGAAGAACCTTTGTGTTTCACAAAAGCTTCTTTGTGGCTAAAGACGGTTCTTCAGATTATAAAAAGGTAAGGAAAAGACGGTTCTTTAAAGAACCTTTGATGAGATGGTTTTGTGGAGCCAAAAATGGTTCTATGACGGCATCGGCTGAAGAACCTTGAAGAACCTTTCTTTTAAGAGTGTATGTATAATTAGCTAGAGATATTAAGGACTTGACTTATTGTCTGGTTCTCTATTCGCAGCAGTGGAAAATGTATGTTGATAGTGTGTGTTTTTTTTTCTATAGACACAAAGAAACAACATATGCACTACTGTAGTGCCATTAATATTATTTTTACAGAATCTGACTTCAAAGTACACTTTCAAAACTAGTGCTGGGAGAGAGGGAATGTAACAGAAAAAAATCATTAGATTTGATTAATTTTATTTATGAATCTTATCTTATGTTCAAATTAATATTGAAGAATTGTAGAATAATTTAAATTAGTTTAATACAATTTTTTGTTTGGAGGAATAAAATCAAGTGTTCTAAGAAAACTACTTTCAAAAACAATTATATGTGTTCTTTATACATGGGTCAAAGCATAAAACCAATAAGTGTAATACTGCTTTAAATTACTGTTGTTTTCCCAAAAAAGTGAAAAAAGTTTCTGTTTCCTGAAAGTGCCATTCGGTTTTTGTTTTCTGAGTGCAAAAAAAGCTAAATATCTAAATGGCCTGATTCCGACGAGACCCACTAAAATGTCTTATTCAGTTGTAGCAATTTGTGTATGGATATTTACAACAAAAAAATATATTATGAATATTAAACGACTCGTTTACTCACCCCAATACTCAAGAGTTGTAATTGTACATTTTTAAAATGTGTCACTATCCTAGGTTTTGCCCATTTGTCAGTAAATTGTTTTTTACTCATAACACAATAAAATTTAATATGCTCTCTTATTATTTTATATATTTTAATATGAACACGTCAGATTAAGCATGTTGTTTGAATTTTTACATAAATGTTGTGTTACACTGAATGACGATGTAACATTATTTCAACCAAATTTTAACATTTTATTCTCCAAAAACTTATTTGAAACCTTAAAGTAGACACTTTACTTGAATTTATATATATGCTTTCTATGGACATAAAATCACTTTTGTAAATTTCTTTTGATGCGGACATCTTAACGTCTTTGAGCCACATTCTTTGGCTTGAAGCTAACAGTCCTACGAATAATAAGTAGGCTAGTTGAAAAATTGAGAGTTTGAATGGTTGGACCCAGTACCAGAGGATGAAGTTTGTTGGTCGAATCAACTAACCGAGCTGTCCGAATGCCCCAGAGCGAACACTGTCCATCGTTCCAGGCTCCAGGTCCACCAGCACAGCTCTGGGAACATACTTGTGAGCTAAACACACACAAAAAAATATTTTTTATGCCAGTAAACCTTTTAGTGCTGTAAAAGTTAGAACAGATGTTACATGAATTAACTAGCTTAAAAATTAATTATAGAAATGTCATATTTATTAATAAATAAAAAAACAACCAGCGTATCATTTATAATTCAACTCCTGTTCATTTTCATTCATTTATGTAAATCATTTAATAAAACATTATGCTAGTGAAGTCAGAGCAGCACCAGGAAATTCCTGTGAGCTGACTACACCGTTCAAACGTTTAAGGTCATTGAGAGTTTGTGAGGAGGAGAGACAAGCACACTGATATCATACTTACAGGACGCCTCGTTGTAGTATACATTAATTCTGTCAAGCTGCAGGACTGAGTCACCCACATAGCTGCCGGCTGCATCGATGCCGTGCTCGTCGCTGATGACTTCCCAGAACTAGATGTGTCACAATGGTTTTGCGTTAGTTTAGATGTCATTTCAGACAGTTTCCCCAAACTGAACTGTGCGATAAAGCACGATGGTTCAGATTCTCTGCATACTAGGCTCTAGCGCTCCTGGTCACGCGCACACGGTAAAACCAAAGTACGTGAATTTAACCGTTAAAAGACTGTAAAAATGCCAGTAAAACCATGATACGGGTTAACTGTACTAAATTGCCCTTAATATATACGGGGTGTGAAAAACCGTATTGGACATTACATGTATTGGACATAAATTATACGGTAGTATACCATTTTTGGAAGTGAAAAATATAATTACAGTTGACAACCGTAATTGACATTCCCAGAATTCCCTGCGTAACATTTCAAATTTGATGTTTTTTTGTCGAAATAACTATGTTTCTTCTTAGTTTTTCTTATCAGTTGTGTATATTAGGGTTGTGTGTTAAACCTAATATTGTTAAATGGATGTTTTTTGCATTATTTCAGTTTCATGTGTGTTACCATGATGGTGATTGGTGGGTTTAGTGTTTGTGTGAATGACACTGTGCACCTTATATGTATGTTATTATTTAAAAGCTGCATGTGATGGGCTTTGGTTCACATGTGACTTTCTTATCACCACCTGCACTTGGTGGTTATCAGTGTATTACAAAGACACAAAACAGACTTCAATACTTCAATAGGTTGGTATATTAACAATACATCAGTTAATGAAATACGGTATTTAATTGTGAATTTAAGTTAAGTCTGTAAAACCTAAAATGTTGCTACTGTATGTTTTTACTGTAAAAATTCCGCCAACCACAGATGCCGGTTTTTTACCGGTACATTTACAGAATGTTTTAAGTGCAGGGATGGCAAGCCGTTTTGACTTTGATTCCTTTAAACAGGATTATATGAATTCTTGATATAACAATTCAATTGTGTTACTAGTTTAACAATGTGATTCGTGATACAGGAATAATTTTCCAACTAGGTAAAACTCATTCTGATATATGCTTAATGGGTATTTACTAGTTCAGAATGTCAACATAGGCTGCGACATTGAAAATCAATGTGATATCAGAACAATTTTTAGTTGAAAATTCCGAATTTTGTGATAGTCAGAAATACCAAGTAGTGATAGTAAAGAAAAACCTTTATTTTTGATATCAGTAATCACACGGTTACTAGTACAGACGTCTATTCTTGATATCAACTATTTCATTGTCACTAGTGACAATGTTCATTTCTGATATCTGAAAATATATTTCTGATATCAACAATTGGGAGGGTAATTTCTGATATCTAAAATGACTTTGTTACTAGTAGAAATCAAATTCTTGATATCAAGAATTAACATTGTTACTTGTGGAAATGTAATTGCTGATATCAAAAATGGCAATTATATAGTAGAAATCTAATTCTAATAGAATGAACATTTTAACTAGTAAAAAATTAATTGTTGATATCAAGAATTCATATCCAGCGAATGAATAAAAGTCAAAACGGCTTGCCATAGTATGTGTCAGCTGATGCGCCCTTAAAAAATGTATTGTATTGTATTAAAATGGATTGTTGCCTGCCGTGACTCAAGGGTTGATCACGTTTCTTACACTAAGTATGATCAAACTACATGTAAATATAACCAAATGTAGCGATGGGACTTGGATGGACTTTTTACTAAATTAAATTCTCAAAGAAGATCTGGATCTTAAGAGTCGGAAATGGGAGCATTTTTCAATCACTAAAAAGTAACGATTGGGAATCAAGCCACACTAGTCGCGCAGTAGCCTACGTTTAGATTCACTGAAAAGAACAGGATCGGATGAGTTATTTAGTTGAGAATCAAACTAAACTGGTCGCACTCTATATGTTTCTCATTCACTAAAAAGAATGTGTATCTTACTGTAGAATCAGCAAGCATGTTAGAGCAGTGGCATTACTGAAAATCACTATAATCATTAGCTTCG
Source organism: Sinocyclocheilus anophthalmus (assembly GCA_018155175.1). Classification (NCBI taxonomy): domain Eukaryota; kingdom Metazoa; phylum Chordata; class Actinopteri; order Cypriniformes; family Cyprinidae; genus Sinocyclocheilus; species Sinocyclocheilus anophthalmus. The sequence goes on along the minus strand of JADLZN010011653.1, from coordinate 15,342 downwards.
GGTATTTTCCCCCCAAATGTATCCATTCATCAAAGTTAAAGTAAATCGTTTTTGAAAATGCAAAATGTAAAGTTTTAAAACGAAGCATAGTGTGATAGGAAAAGAAAATATATTGAACGAACCTTTGTTCCGATCTGATTGCCGCATTGTCCGGCTTGAATGTGGACGATCTCCCTCATTGTTGTAGGTGTATGATGCTCCTCTGAATGAGCTCTGGTTCTGCTGTGAGTTCAGTCTGACACACGATCTTCAGCGTTCACTCTGCCTCGGCCTCGATTGGTGGGAATTTGAATGACATTTCAGCTGCACAATCACAAGTGTGCTGTCATTTCTCACTTCTAGTCACTGTCACAGATTCTGCATTAGGCCTACTTTGCAAGACAATATATATTCTGCTCTGTAAATACAGTACGTTCTGCTATTGCTCTCCAGAGTCCAGAGTAACATGTGTGACCTAAATCTGAGGTTTTAAAAGAAAGTCTAGACATTCATACTTATATTTTACCTTTCCAACACTCAGAGCAGTTTCTGTCTTTAAGATTTGAGCTAGATTTATTCAATTTTGCACTGAAACTGGATCTTTAGGAATCTTTCATTCTGATGGATAAGTAAATCAGATAAAGTCTTTTAAAAATGCAGTCACACGACAAGTTCAACTGCAGATCATTTTAGCACAAGTCTGATAAAAGATGACACGCAAAATATTCAGTTCTCCTTTAGTTCACAATTTTTTTTTAGTCACAGTACATTTTAGAAATAAGCAGTTATGAAATAAGCCACATAAAAGGACAAAAATATATTGATATTTGTCTAAGCATAAACAAAAAAATGAGTGTAGTATTCATTTCTTCCCACTATTTCAATCTGACATTACGTTTAGTTTGAGGATTCCTCAAGAATAGAAGCATTTTCACTAATAGTCAGATCCATCTGCATATGCTTATAGCTTATATGTGACCCTGGACCACAAACCAGTCATAAGGGTAAAATTGGGACCCATCGGCTGAGAGCAACTATTTGAAATATCTGGAATCTGAGGGTGCAAAAAAATATAATATTGAGAAAATCATCTTTAAATTGTCCAAATGAAGTTCTTAGCACTGCATATTTTTTTTAAACTTATCAACAATGAAGTTTTGAATATTTATTGTAGGAAATGTCCAAAATTCTTCCTGGAGCATTATCTCTTACGAATTACCTAATGCTTTTTGGTCCATAAAGAGTTCGTTTTCCCTATAATTTGACTCCATACAATGTATGTTGGCTATTGTACAAATATTACATCCAGCGGACTAGAGACTGCTTTGTGGCTGCAGAGTTAACATATGATGGTGCCAGACAAACCTTTATTATTAGTCATACTGCAGGCCTGCAATGGTAAAATCTTTGTGTTTGTGTGTGTGTGTGTGTACTTGTTTTTATCCTGGTGGGGACTTAAACCTGACAACACAGACTCATGGGGACTCGTGTCACGGTGGAGACCTAAATTGTGGTCCCCACAGGTAAACAAGCTAATAAAATCACACAGAATTAAGTTTTATGAAAATCTAAAAATGCAAAGTCTCCTGTGAGGGTTAGGTTTAGGGGTAGGGTTGGTGTAGGTTAATAGAATATACGGTCTGTACAGTATTAAAAACCATTACGCCTATGGGATAGAGTCCTTAAACCATAAAACAAAACCCTGTGTGTGTGTATGTGCGCGTGTATGTTTGTGTGAATTGTACTCCGAAGTACTGGCTGATGGTTGCCTTGATATGTCAGAGAGGTGTGTATATTGCATGAGTGTGGCTTAACGGTGGAGGCAGTCCCAGAAAATCCTTTGGGTTCATGTTTGTACAGGTTCCAAAGCTCAATTTAGCATTCCACTTCTCTTGTGCTGGTCTGAATATTTGGCAGAACCTGTGAAAATATGGAGCTGAGGGCCAACGATTAGAACAGATGAAACGAGAGATTGGCATGAGCGGTTGGGGTAAATGCAAAGCGAAACCCTCGTGGAGCAAAAACAAATCAAAGACGTTCCAAGAAATATAACTCTGTTGCAATGAGTTAAAAATGAATACGCTTAACTACAAATATGCTGGTGAAAGGTTCAGCATTCATCAACAAACGATAATGTAAAGCTGCAAAATGAAGCAACAAATGGGATACAGTTTATCAGCTCTGGGGAAAAAAACCTGATTAGAACCACATTCAAGTCCATTTTCACTGGTGCTAGGGCGAAGCTTATATAAAACATTAAAATACAGTCTTTTTAAACCTGAAATACCCCCGAGAAAGGTCATAAAGTGGACAGCAGTACTGTGTAAATATTTATGCAGTACACTCTTAACAAATCAAGTGCTTCACGATGCCATAGAAGCACTTTTTGTCTAAATGGTTCCATAAGAACCTTTAACATCTGAAGAACCTCTGTTTCACAAAAGGTTCGTGGCGAAAGAAGGTTCTTCAGATTATAAAAAGGTAAAGAAGAGATGGTTCTTTAAAGAACCTTTGACGGAATGCTTCTTTGTGGAACCAAAAATAGTCCTTCTAAGGCATCGCTTGAAGAATCTTTTGAAGCACATTTATTTTTAAGAGCTGTATTACACTGTGGATTTATAAACAAGATCTGTAAAAAAAAGTATTGGTATTATTTATGTCACCTGAGGTTGCAGAAAGCTCTGAAACATGCTTTACTCACCATCAAACCATAGCTGTCTTAAGACTTTCTTCGATCTCAACCCCTCAAAGACACCGAGGATGGATTGATGGGGACGTAATCATGTGTGTATTTTGACTTTGGGTGAACTATCCCTATTATATTTCAGTAATTTGTACAACACGCATGTTCACAGTTCCCATATGTCAGTTATAGCCACCTGATGCGCCCAGAGATCAAGTGATGTGAAACTTTTTCTGCAATTTATTTGTTTATTTTTTAGACGGTTGTGATTTCAAAATCGCATGGTGTCTTGTGCACATAATGCAGATACTGATGATCAAAAGTGTAGTAACTTTTGTACTTGTGTTAATTACAATATAAAAATGCATAAAACGCGTGGTACCAGTTTATTGGGGTCCACGCTTCCCTTTCTCCAGGACCCGGAATCTGTATTGTAGGCAGAGATGAAAAAGAAGCCTCAAGATTTCACCACCGTCTTCAGCCTCAGCACAAGTGTGAGGAACTGGACACGTTATAAAGAAGAACTGGCCAACTGTAGGGGAGATATTAGGACTCCACATTGACTTGTGTGTTGTTCTTTTTTTCTTTTTGTTTTTTTAAACTTGTATGTCAGGTACAAAGCCGTGCAATGGGTTAAGACGATTATATTAGTATATTACTTATCTTAGAAATCTCCCAGTAAGATCAGATAAATTCAACTAAACTGATTTATCATGTGGGACTGGCATGCACACCTGCACAGAGAGCAGCTATAATATTTAGGAATAAATTATATGCACATGCATTTTCCGATGTACTCTTTACTATTTTGCTAGTGCGCATTACTAAGACTATTCCAATCTTTTAAAATCATGTTGATACGGCTGTTTTAGATGTCTGCAAAATAAATGGAAAATCAGATCAGGCCACAGCCTAAAAAAAATGACTGAGGTGTAAGATTAAAACAACGATTATTAGGAGTTACATTTACGCGAGAATTTCTAGTCTTTCTACTTTACCGTGTTACTTGCCATTTTTGTGAGTATTCATGAAATTTACAAGCAATGTTTAGTGAGAAAGTGTTCAAAGCCTTTATAGCTTTTTATTTTGAAACTCAAATAATAATACTCATTTAAATGCGAGCTACCATTCCGTTGTGGGGTCAGGTAAAATGTCGTATGTATTTTGTCGTTTAGAAAATTAATTAATTCAGCAAGGTGCATTAATTTGTGTAAACATTTAGTTGGAAATAAACAAATGCTGAACGTTCAGCTTTGCCATTTGACAGAATATAATTACATTTTAAAATATATAAATAGAAAAACAGTTATAAAATTGGGAATAATACATCACAATTAATGCACTTCTCAGTACTGCTGTTTTATTTTATTGTATTCTTTTTTTGTTTTTTGCATAAATGCAGCATTGAATATTAGTGTATAACTAACTAACTAACTAACTAAACATGAGTGTAACTTGTAAATAACACCTGCTACAGTATGCAGCATCATGCACGACATCCAGAGACCTGACCTGCTCCATGAGGTCTGCAAGAGAGCTGGCGGTGAAGCCTTTCCTCCTGCGGCGGTTCTGCGTGCAGACCTTGTATGGACGGGGCTGAGGAGGGGGCAGCATTCGCTGTGCAAGAGACGTCTGCACCGACGACACAGACCTACAGCACCACATCAACACACCATCAGAGCTGACCCTTTAATATGGCACAGAGAAATAATTGTTGTCTGAGTGGTTAACATCAAAACTAGACCTGCAATCTCAGGAAAGTCTATTACTGTAACTGGGGCGATTTCCTTGACATGTTCTTTAAATTACTAATATGCACCTTTAATGTAGTATGCACCATTCAGGGGTAAATCTAAAGCTACAGCTTTTTTTTTTAATTCCATAAATAACAGCTTGTTTGTTAAGAGTGAGTTATGGTTATATAAACAGGAAAATAACTGTTTACTGCGTCTGCTACTGCTGCAATAATGCAATGCTCGATAAAACACTTTCCTAGCAGAGTACAGATCACTTTCACAGTAGTTTTATTGTATTTCACTTACAGGGGTTTAATTATTTGATTTGTACATGATGAATTTTAAATTAAAAAGGTAATACCTTAAAATAAGGGTCAATTTGTTGCATATCAAAAACTAACAATGAACAATATAGCTTAATGCTAATTTAGAAATATATTAATGTTCATTGTTAATTAATGTTTGCTCTTAATACATTGTTGATGTATACCATTTGAAATGTTAAAAATGTATTAGCATATGTAGAAATTAACATTTATAAGATTAATGTATGCTGTATTGTTTATTGTTAGTTCATGTTACTGTAAAACATTTCCTTATAAGTTATTTCAACTTAAATAATATCAAAACTGACTTTAATTAAAAATCAAGTTGAACCTTGTGTAACTTAAAAAATCATGTTGAAATTGTTTAAAATGGTTTGAGTTAAAATAATGGAAAACATAGGCTGTCATGACTTGCATTAATGAATGTTACTATTGTGTTACTATTAATTAGTGCTACTATTAAGAGATTAAATACAATTTAAAATAATACAACAATTCTATAAAGAATTTCAAGCTTGTATTTACACAAATAACCAAGAGACTCCCCAAAAATCCAGTTGATCTCTAACACTGAAACCTAAAAATATTAATAGTCTCTTACCTCATTAGAGATGTGGGAACCAAGGTTTTCGCGTACTCCATACTTCACAGAACTGCTGGAGACGTTCAGAACACATCCACTGAGCTGTAACTGAAAACACTAATGCTCTGAGCAGACGTGTGACCCGCAGGAGGAGTTTGTACTAATGCCCACAAGTGAATAAATTCAGGTCTTTTCTAACACAATGCTATATTGGTTGTTTTCTAGGTTGTGAAAGTATGATGAATTACAAAAGTCTGCTGCTGGAATGGACCATGCAGTGCTCCATGATTATGACATGAGTCCGTATAATACCATTATGAAATCGGATGTGTTTAAAAATACCTGCTGGCCATTTGTGCTCTGTAGAAGAGAAGTAAAGGCTTACTAATACTGTTCACATTTACAGACAAACAAAATAATCATAAAATAACTACATTTACATTTAGCTAATGCTGAGCTAATGTTTTATTATTATAGGGTATCTTAGGCCGGGTTGTTGTTGTTGTTTTTTTATGAATAGCCTATTAAAGAAATTATTAGCGGGATACAAAATGAGCCTGTGTCTCCATGCCAGTGTGCAACAGGTAAAACGGATGATTCGAGAATACATTACTGGTGATATTGTTGCTACATCGCGCTTTAAAATAGATTTCAGGAAGTTCAGGGATGTGTGAGAGACTGTCCTGTAAAAAACGAACACAATATATATAGTCGTTATGGTTAGGGTTAGGTTGGGTTAGGTTAGGTTAGGTTAGAGTTAGGGTTAGCCTACTCATTAGTACAGTTGCCATGCTAGGAGGTGTTAGTTGCCTTGTTCTATGTCTCTTCAATTCAATTTAAAGTTTTCCCCAAAGGTAAAAGGGTTCCGTTTCCAAGGTAACCCACTGTGTAAACGAAACACTGTGTTGATAAATGAAAATAACATGTTCAAAGTCTGTAGCTATGCTTAAACGACAGCGAACCAAACACGTACACATTTGCTGCACAGATATAAAAAAAAAAATACTAATAATAAACCACAAGATGGCTGCTATAAAAAACACGGGGCGAATTCATGGGAATATGGACTCTGTTCTGTTATAAACATTTGTATACTTTTAGCAGGAACTGTCATGAAGATTTGCAGAGGCGTTAGAAGGTGAGGATGCGTTACTTCTCAATAACGTCAGTTATTAACATCAAATGAAAGGAGATCATATTATGCCCCTGTTAAACAATATGTAAACCTAAGTCTCAGCGGTCCCCGAATGTGTCTGTGATAGTTTCAGCTCAAAATACAAACAGATGACTTTCCTTATCCCTCCTTTCGAAAAAAAAATTTTTTGAGTGGAAGCAGAAACACGCTGTATTAGAGCATGTCTCTTTAAATGCAAATAAGCTGCTGCTCCGCGCCCCCTTTTCCAGAATAGAGCTGCGCCTTTACAGCTGGCACCTGCTAAAAACGTTATCAGATAAAATGGTAATTTGGTCTCTGATTAACTCATTGTTTATCGCGCGAAATCAGGCGTTTTGAAAACATATGTTACTGCTGCATACTGTGTTCTGAGGCACACCACAGAAAGCGGCCTGTCTCCAGCATGTGACGTCTATGCTCTAAGTTCTACACTCACACACAAGGTTTGTAAAAAAACACCCTGAGTAGCAAAAAAACAGTCAGTTGTTTGTGAAGGAGACAGCTGGGAAAAATAAATAGTGTTAGTAGATCTGTTGGCCTTAGCAGCAATTAACAGTAAATAAATCAAGAACGAACTGCTCGTTGTATCTGAGGCCTGGACTCTAACAGGTTTGTGTGGCTCGTGTGCAGCCAAAACACAGAAGAAGTGTGCAGTTTTGCCAACTGTCGCCATGGCATTAGAGCCTGGTAACGTATGTTGGCGCTTGCAAAATCAAAGGATGGCGACGGTGTGGTGGAAGAACTTAAAGAATTAAGGGGTGACGGTGATTATTATAATGAGCTCTTGCCATTCGTACACCCAAGGCAGAGAGAAATCAGGACGATGGTTTCTCCCAGGTACCGCTTGAGAAAAAGGCTTACCAAAAACAAAGGTACTGGGTTTAATCTTTTTCACGTGTTCCTTGGTTGGTAGATGCAATCGGCGCACCGAGGCATGATTATAGCACTTTAAAAACCTGGGAAAAGTACAGATTTTCTTGATATGTCAGACCTTAAATCCACAAGTTATATTGTAATTTGAGGGAAAACCATGTCTCTTAGTAGTTTAATTGTAGTTAAAATGGTATACCATTTAAATACCATCTCAATCGGGTTAGATGCCAATGAATCAACGGCAGTAGAACAAGGGATATGAGTGAAGACTTTAAAGGGATAGGTTCAAACCAAAATGAAAAATAGTGTCTTAATTACTCACCTCATTGTCGTCAAACCTGTAAGCCCTATTCATCTGTCGGAACAAAAGATTAGGATATTTGTGATGAATGTGAGAGATCTAAGCCTGCATAGACAGCAACAGAACCTGTAATGCTCCCAGGTCCCAGAAACGTAGTAAGGACATCGAGGTTTTTGTAAAACAGTCATGTGAGCATCAAGGCTCAACTTCAGTCTGCGGAATGCTACGAGAATAGCTTTTGAGGGCAAAGAAACAAAAATAACCTGATTTATTTAACAAGTCTCCACACGAGTTACGTCTTACGCATTTTAGAGAGTACCCAAGCGAGCGTAATCAGTAATTCAGCGTTGTTTTACAATTAGGGGAAGTGTTCGGTATGCGTGGATACTCTAAAAATGGGCGGAAGACGTATAAAACAACCCCCCTTCGGGGGGGGAGAGAATTGTCTAACTAAATTCTTCTGTGGGAATTTATTTCGATAGTCCAGATTTAGACATTCTACTAACAGTATGTGATACCTTGCAATTACATGTCAAACTAGCAGTTAGTAGAGTATAGTAGGACTGTGATGGTTAAATATTCTAACTTTCTTGTCAGACTTATGTCTACTAATCCTAGCTACCCTAAAGTTACTCTGAGAGTAGTGAGATCATTGTAGTTGCAAATATGAGAATTAGTGGACATGTAGTTGAAATGTAGTTACAAAGTTACTTATAGTTAAAATAATGTCTAAAGTGGACTATCGAAATAGTGTAATGCGGTTTTTTTGTTTCTTTGCGTCTTCTGCAAAAAGTATTCTTCGTAGCTTGAGGGACATATTGTCCAATCTACGAGTTGTTAAAGTATTACACGGAAGCAGAGTTAACCACTGTGCGATTATGTGATACGTTTTACGGTGTTTTGAAATGTATTTTGTTTATCAGTACTGATAAGAATCGAGGAGGGCGGTTCTGTGGAGAGTTTGTACCTATAGAAATATTTATAACTGCGCTGCCGGAACGATTACGAGCTGGATAGTCTCTATACGGATACAGTTTAAAATAGGCTCCTGATGGTACAAATAAGCATTTATTTCGGCATATTTATGTTTTAAATTCAGAATAATTGACTTTTGCGCAATGTAGATGTTCATACAAAGTAATGTGAACATACATTACACATGACCACCAAACCCTGCTAGAAACGAAAAATAGTAAACCATCACAAGAAATTTAATCGGGTTCCATTACAAACTTATCCAACAATTACACACCAATCGAATATTAAAATTAAACCCATTCCCTGTAGTGTTGGATATATGAGTATGGTTTCCTGTAGTGTGTTTTGGAACACATTGCATTAGGATTTAGAGGTTTTAACAAGCCACCAATAAAAGACAACCAATTACTATCCTTGTGGGATATCAAAGATAGCAAAGACCGTTTTATCAGCTAAACAATTGGTGCGTTGTTAAGCAACAGTACAACACATTCAATGCACATTTTAAAAAAATACCTTTTTTTTGTTCCTGTTTCACAGAAGAAAATAAAATCAAGCAGGTTTGGAATGACATTAGGTGAGTACTAGGCTAAATGATGACAGTTCTTATAAATAATTGTATATATCTTGTATGCAAATATGAGTGTTGGTGTCCAAATGAAAATGTAAATAAATAATTCAGTCCGTCAAAAAGCTTTCAGGCTAAGCATTTATTGTTAATTTGCATTAGTACAACATAGTCAATGGCATTACAGCACAGTAAAACAACAATACATTGTGATTAATACAGTAAGTTAGTTAAGATTCCTTCCAACCAGAGAAAACATTTACCCAAACAAAACACAAGTTAGCTATGTTGCAGATCACTAGGGATTTCAATGGATGTCATTATTTATTATAGTTCTCACACTTGCTGAGTTGAAGGGATAGTTCCCCCAAAATGAAAATTATGTCATCAATTACTCACCCTCATGTCGTCCAACCTGTATAAATTTCTGTTCTGTTTTTCAAAATGTCTGTTGTGTTCCACAGAACAAAGAAAGTCAAACAGGTTTGGAACGACATGAGAGTGAATAATTTGAGTGACCTTCTTTTAAATTCAGTTGGGTGATCAGGAGGAATTTGAGATGTAACATTTAATTATTTAATTCTTGGTAAAAACGTATTTGCTTAGTGAAGCAAAGCAAAGCAATGGTACAGGGAATTCTGCAATTGTGTTTTCTCTTCGGTTCCTCTTTCCCTGTCTTTTCTCTATCTTGTTCCCAGTCTCACTCTAGTCTTGCACGACTTCAAATTCTGAACCTGAGCTGAACCTTTTGCAGGATGAAATTAAAGGGATTCTGGAAATCCACACTGACTATGACTTCCTTGCCAACCCGGGGAGATCCAGTCATCTGTAGATAAAGTATAATGTAGAGCAGCAACAAACATTTATTGCTTTTACAAAGCTCTTTGTGCAATTATAAAGGTAAGTCTGGAAAATTGTAACTAAGATAAGAACTAATAACAAATAAAACTCAACTAAATATTATTTGTAGTGCAAATCCCATCCAGGAGATGTCACAGAGTTATTGCTAAAGCAAAGGAATCCCGTCTACCACCAGATGCAAGCACATGTACAAAGCAGCAAGAAAACCATCCTAGCTCGTTATACTTACTTTTTGAAGAGCCTTCCCATCTACACTCCCTCTATGACGTGGCTCGGATGCAAGTATTGTTTAGTTGTGTATGAAAACATATGGGTCAAGATAGTAAAATATCCCAACTTCACAATGCCCACGTTTTCCTCCAACACGACTGACCCTAAAATAATGCGATTACTCCTTAATAAAAAAATTCGCTTCACTCTTGCAATGACCTCGAGTCTCTGATGACATTTTACTGGCCGCTGCAGGGATAAACTGTCATTCATGTGGGGACCGCAGCAAAAGCAAATGGCATTGTATCAAAACACGCCAATCATTCCCGACGGGACAAATCAAGTCCCAATGCTACAGTTTCTTGTTCTAGAAACATTCATACCCACCAATATGGAGAAAAAGTCTGTAACAACGTGGGGTTAATGGGCAAACTGTGGGATAAAAAAATACATGCATAGACATTGTATTACAAACTTCCAAACTCGTAATAAGAACTTGGCATGAGAAAATGAATGCAACTAACTACGCGGTTACACATATATTGTTATTTAAAAACTTAAAGAATGATTGTGAAACTTACCCATGAAGTGTCAAATTTAAAGGCAGGGTGTTATGAAGGTTGTGTTTTATAGTAAATGAACAAAAACTTTTTTTTCTTTAAGGTCGCATGACTTTCAACGTTTTGGCTTTGAATGAAAGAAGTCGAGTCGATGAATGAACAATACAGGTTTGGGACATCATGATGGTAAGTAAATTATTAAGGATGTCATTATATGCTGAAATATTTACCAATTAAAGGGATGCGTTCACCAAATTACTCAACCAAGCATGTGTTGTTCTAAACCCGTAAGACCTTCGTTCGTCTTTGGAATACAAATTAAGATATTTTGATGGAATCCGAGAGCCGACCCTGCATAGACAGCAAGAGAACTACCATCGATCAAGGCAACGAAATATAGTACCGACATCGTTATTAAAAACATACCATGTGACATCAGCCGGTTAAACATAAATTACGAAGGTACTATATACTTTTGTTGCAAAGAAAACAAAATAACGTCTCGAGGTGACGTATTAACCCTGATTCCCAGAGTAGGGAACGAGACTCTGCGTGTGAGTCAATAAACACGCTTTGTGTGATATGCGTCTGTGTGAGCGTTAATCACAGGTGAAACCAGTCCATGGAAATGGCGAAAAGTCACTAGCGTATACGTGAAGTAGAGACCAGAGCGCTTAAAAGAGCATCCGAAGACAAGTCAGCAAGTCGCTCACAGGGATGGCAGGACAGTATGGCAATGCGACGCTGCGTCGCGTTCCCTCTGAGAGCACCAGGAGTTACATACTGTGTAACCTGGGATGTACCTCAGGAACTCGAGCTGCGTGAAAATGCTTTGGGCGGAGTAGCCCACGCCACCATACGCACACTGGCTGTCTGATGGTGTGAAATCATGGCGAGTGAGCACAACTAAGAAGATTTGCACGATGAAGTTTACCATATTTCTCCCTTGGCCGTTCACGCACAACAAGAGTACTGTACCGACAGGTTGCGACCCAGTGAGCTGACACCCAAAGGGAGGGTGGTAAGGCAACCTATGGCCAGACGGATGGAACACTCTCAAGTGGAAGGGGGTCATATACCTGCGGATAATCGTTTCCGCAGGAAAATCAGCAGAACGAAAACATGTGACGGGCAGTTAATGGGAAGCAGTTGACGATTCCACACATGAGGTGAAACCAACCCACTTCAGGGAGTACAGTTTCCTCGTGGAGAGAGCTCTGGATTGGAGTATGATCTCAACAACCTCGGTTGAGACCGGAAGCTACGAGTTGTGCCCCGTCAGGAGCCACACCCACAGTTTCCACAACTCCAGACAGCGGTGAAAGATGGTGTCCCCCACCTGAAAGGGGAGATCCCGCTTTGACGTGAATCTCCCATGGAGAGTCTTGAGAAGGCTACCAGGTCCGCAAACCATGGCTGGCCAGGCCAGTACTGGAGTAATACCCAATTCCTGGAACTCCTCTCCAGAACCCCGGGAGCAGAGCAAGGGAGAAGAAACTGCGACAGACGCAGCAGCTTGGCTATATCTGATCAAAAAAAAAAACCCCCTCAAAATCGCATCCAGTCTGAGAGGAGCTGGTGGGGACTATTCGGCTGCCGAAACGCCCATATGCTCCTGAATGAGGCTGAGTATCAACAATGCAAATGGAAATGATTGTGATGGCAGAATGCCTGGGGTCGCAAAGAGCCATGAGCAGAGTCCACCACACTTGGTGAAAGTGTTGTAAGCGGTGAGAGGGCACATCTTAGGTCTGGGAGAAAGTGTTTCAGTGCACGAAACAGCAGCATATCCAGGCAAATTATGTGCAATGAGCTGGTGGCCTCCCCACTACCCAGCCCGTGAGGGAGGCATCCATCATTAGCGTTGCACGATGACAAGGTATCACATTGGACGCAGCTGCCATCAGAACCAACAGTCTCTGAAACCGTTTGACAGTGAGCGACTGTATTCTCTTACGCTCTTGATGCTGTGGGATGCCGATCAAGTGTTGAGGCGCATGGGTACCTCCTTAGACCGGTAGCGAGCTATCCCAGAATCGCTAGCCTACTTTCGGCAGATTCTGGACCTGCACTTGCAGGAGAACCGTGGGACTGAAGCAGGGTGAAAGAGTCGGTACTCCTGAGGGCACTGAGGATGATGTCGGGCCTGTAGAGAGGGGTACAACGCTTATCCAGAGGGGCATGCAGTGGCTCAGAGTCCGAGCCGATGGTGACACGGACTTTGTTTCCCGGGCTGAGTATCTGATGAAAATGACGGTCTCAGGTACCCGTCATTGATCTTGGAAGACTGAGACTGAGACAACCAGGCTGCTGCTCGGGGCAGGGCCCAATGAGAACTTGGCTAGGGGGCTCCCACACCGCAGGTGAGCCTAAGGGAACCAGTCTCTCGAGACTGGCCTCTGTTGTATTTAGAGCGGCTATATCGGTGCCCTGAATCGGAGGACCGGCAGGGGATGGTCGATCTATCTGCTCTGGAGACCTCCTAGGAGGTAGCGTGCCTCCCAGAACCGCTACGTTTCTGGGCGGATGCTGAGAGATGCGCTCGCTGGAGACTGCTGTGCCCTGAAACATTGGGGGTGGCAGGATTGACAGGCCGGTCTCCTGAGGGCACTGAGGAGAAACAGGCACCGTATGATGAGGTGTACACAGAAGTCCTGGGACATAGGCGTCAGGACCTTTTAGTCGAAGACTATCTAACGAGAATAATGGTCCGCAGATCCACTTTCTGCTTAAAACCTTCGGCCCGGGAGCCCCGCTCTGACTCCAGATATACTGGGGGAGTATGAGAAGCGATGCTCCCCGAATGAGGAGCTGGAACACGGCTAGGGCTGCTCCCGCCCAGCAGTCCCTGAGACCTGTGTCCAGCATTGGAAAATATCGGGGCCTAGGGGTGATGCTGCAACGAGAACAGATAGCCTGCAGGTGTCTGTCCCACCTTAGACATCGCCCTATAAACCTACTCATTGAGCCTGTGTATATACTGTAATTTTAAAAAAGGGATGAGCTGGAACCTTTTAAAAAAAAATGGTTAGAAACCCCATGCTCTCAAGCACCTCCGGTGGAGACGGAATCAGGTAGGTCCCGACATAGCCAACAACTCTCATACTTTGCGGAGCACATAACTCCTAGAGGAAGAGAGGTATAACACCATGCTCTAACTCAAGATTTTTTTTATATATCCCAAGAGAGCACTGTATTTAGAGAAGGAGGGAGGAGAAAGGGTGAGGCCCGTCTACGATCCCTCTGCTGAATAATATATATAATGTGGTGAGTATCCTGAGGGCAGATCAGCGTCACCCTGGAAACGCTGCTCTTCACGTCACAGGGGTGACACTACTATAGTAAATATATGATTTAACAAATATATCTAACTTCTCAAAGCCAGATTAATATTCATCATTTAATTCCTCAGACTTAAATGCAGCCAAACAACCAGACAAGTGAACACGGTCTGATTATAATATATGATGTAATATAAAAGAATCATGATTAATATCCTGCAAACACATTTATACATTTGCACACGTTTGGGGGAAAGAGAGAGAACCTCCCGTCTGCTCACAGATACCCCCGACATTATTTGCTGCAGACCCGTAATGCACGCGTTGCCTCGACAACGCACAAGCCACTCCATTCTACATGGCATAAGACTTTCTTCCCTCTTGAAGAAGCGGGAGCAGAGCTAAACATCCAAGGTAATGCACACTTATACACTTAGGGACATTTTATGAATGAACACAGCCAGCCCCCTCAAGAGCTGACTGTGCGTGCTCCACTCCAAAAGAAACCACACATAAATTGCGTGCGTCCCCACCCCTAATTATAGCGAGGGCAGGGAGAAACGAGCGATCTAAAATGCAGTATGCTTTTCATATGCAAAAGATTGAGATGGCGAGTCCTCAATCTCATATACATCATTGCTAACAACATCAACCTCCTCGGACGAAGATAACTGCAGCAGAGAGCTCTCACTCAAAGAGGGAAGAGATCGCAATGCGGGCTTCCGAACCTCGAGAGGGAGCGCTAGATCATAGGTGAACCCACCGACAGTAACCGCAGGACTGGAACCGTAAAGAATGCAAACACGGACACACTCATCGAAGTGTTCCCGGCGGGAACGGAGCGTTCGCGGCAGGAGCACAATGCACAATCAGCCCCCTCGAGAGCTGACTGTGTGTGCTCCGCTCCCAAACAACAACACAACGATCATGTGCATTCACACCCGTAATGTTTAGCAGGGGCAGAGAAGAACACACGATCTAAAGTGCTGTCTGTTTAGCTCACCATATAGAGGTGAATGTGCACTGTTAATACAAACAACAGAAAATAAGACTGACACGTTTCACACAGAGCGCTTGCTGAAAACACAGAAGCTAATGTTGCTTGTTTCGGATGCGTTTTTAAGCTCTCTGGTCTCTACGTCACCCCGCCCATGACATCTCGCCCATCCATTGGACTGAATACACATGTGATTCAGAGCGTGGTCACGCAGACGCGTTCCCAAAGCATT